>VWYI01040099.1:10328-35168 GCA_013399455.1 Anthoscopus minutus | reverse complement strand
TCTGGGAAAAACATAGGGATGCTTATACAAGCTAGCATATGTATGCAAGCTCTACACACTGTAAAGTGGCAGCAGGGCTATTATTACTAACATTTACAATCCAAGAGAGCAAAAGAGTACCCTGCAGGCACAAAGAACTAATTTTGTTAGTGATAAAGGTTTGTATGGGATGCAGCTTTATATCTCTTACTTGAACAGTTTTGTGCTGATGTAATTCTATCTTTGTCATTAGTCTTGATACTACACAGGGTAGTGAAAACAGACCTAATCATAGCAGAATGTTCCTTTAGAAGGTTTATTTTGATTGGCCTATCATTTAATATTATTTTTTTAAAAGAAAACAATAAAGAAAACTTCATACAATACGGGAAATTATCCACTCTCCTTGTATTCCTTAGGGCACACAAGTCACTCCTTCAGCAACATTTACCATATATAATTTACCACCAACTACAACCTTGATCTTTTACTGCGTTGTGTTTTAGAAGAACACTGTTCCTGACACTTAATCCATGAAAACAAATTTCAAAGTTGTCATGTTTTTTGAGAACAAAGGCCTAGGAATTTTTTTATGATCTCAATTGAAAATTATATGTTTTAATGCTAGAAGTGCAAATATCACAAGAGGCAAGATGTGAAGTGTATTATGTATTCAGCTAAAGAACTGATAATGCCTGAAATTTCCTAAGTGACAACACTAACGTATGCAAATTTTTTATGCATATTCTCTCAGAATTATGACCAGTGTCTTCATCTTCAAATTCTATCTTGGACAAAAGCACATGAAGCTACTGGTNTCTATCTTGGACAAAAGCACATGAAGCTACTGGTGCCTAGCTTTTGGCTCTAAAGACAATTTTTGGTTTTTGTTGTGGTTTTGCTGGCTGTTTTGTTGTTGTTTTAAACCAATGAGTGGTTGACCACAGACTAGTCTGTAATTTCCTAAAGTAAAGAATTTCACTATTAGATGGAAAAGGATTTGATAATCATACCAACTCCAAAGAAAAACATAAAAGGAATGACCATTCATCTAAATGAATGGATCCACCAGATCAATTGCAAAAGACCTTTTGCAGACTTCTGTGTGGTAATCAATTAATTTATCTACATGTATATACACATGCACAGGCACACAGATATCTATCTCTTTAATTATATACTAAACCAGCTTTGTGTTTAGTTAGGAGAGGTTGGTGGAATGTGAAAGTCACAGCTGGTTCAGACACTCATCTCCTGAAGAATATATATTCTGAAATGAAACTACACATTGAATTTGATACTCCTGTCTTTTGAAGAAGCCTAGCTTGAGCAAGTATGGAAATGGGATTTAAAATGTTTTTAGATCAGCCAAAGCAGCTAAATGAAAGGGCTTCACAAATGTAAGCTGAGAGTTTCCTTTAATTTCACTAAAGAACTTTTTTTTTCTTCAACATCCCCAGAACAATTAAAAAACATATTTGGAGAAACTCTCTACTAAGCATTTTCTCTGAAAATATATTAATATATCATTCTGTCTTGCACAGCATTATCCTCTGCAACTTCACCTCCCTGACATCCTCAAAAGACCCCTCAGGACAAAGATGATGATTAATTTCTTTATGGAATTGTTTACAGCAGGATCAGGTATCAAAAAAGGTGAAATAATAACAGAACTGGACAGCACTTGCCTTGCAATCTGTAATCCAGTCAAGCTGGTAACTGAACATTTTAAACTATCCTTACAGACATGGAAGAGATCACTGCATGCATTGAGAAATAATGCAGCAATTTCAGTAATAATTGTGAAGATGAGCATGAAGTACAGCAACCCAATAGAACAGAAAGATCCATTATCCTTTAAGTTGGAACTCAGTCAAAAGGAAGTTGAAACCACCACTTCACCATGAGAGACTCAGGAGAGACAGTTATTTCGGAGGAAATGAAGTTATACAAGAGTTCTGACAGATAACAGGAAGCCAATCGAAAAATGAGATGTTAATTCACAGTAAGACACAAGCAATAGCCCCTGTTCGCTGACTCTCCCGCTTTCTTGCCAGATATAGCAAGAACATGCCATTTGCAAGACAGATAAGTTCTTTCTGAATGCACAAAAAACACAAAACAGGGTCACTTTTAATCTAAATCACATTTCCAGACATAGGTCGTCTTGGGTATGTTGGGAAAGAAGTGCTGAGAAAGACGTACCCAGTTCCTCTTGAGAGAATGGAGGAGAACTCCTTCATCTTTTCTCATTTGTGATCTTAAATTCCTCCTACTGAGTAGGCTTGGTCTGGAGTATGAAGTATAAGTACAAAGTACTTATTGGGAAAAAAAGAACAACCTACAATACCATAAAGCTTGATAAATAAGAAACTTGCCTCCCCAAAACCTCCATTCACAGAACATTTTAAAGCTTACAATATTGTAGCTGGTATTTAATTTTGATTCAGAAAGTAAAAAATTCTCAAGCAGAAAGCTGTTCTTACACAAGTCAAAATATATAAACACTTGCACAGAGACCATAAGGACTAAGCTGTGCTTTCTGACTAAACTGGATGAAACAGCTTCAAAAATTTCTAATCTGTTTTAGTGCCCTCTATGAGGCATCATCTCATTAATCCAAACATATGAAATTTGGTCACCCAAAGGAAAGACAAATCCAGATGGTCTTTCCGGTGGTTTATCCTTGCCATCTTTTAATTTAGGGACTTCAGTGCTTCATTTCAAAGTTTCACTTCTGTAAATAGTCTTAGCTAAACTTTTTATGAACCATGGATTGCCAAGTGAGATCCTGAGTACTTCTTCAGCTAACAAACCAGGATTCAAGGCTCATTCCTGTTGCTTTCAATGGTTGCATGGTAAAAACATTTCTTGTCCTAACTTGACATAATATGGAAGAACACACAGATTTCTGTTACATACCTCCAAACTCCATCAAATGTCTTCATCCAGAAACCAACCTAATGTTCTACTTTCTAATAATCAGAGCCAAGTCCTAAACAGAGACTTCAAAGAATAGGCCAATTTGTGAAATGCAACACAACACATTCATCTATAGGTGTAAACCAGAGTTTACCTGTTCTAGGAAAAGTTTGAGCATTTGGGCTGTGTTCTCTGACTAGAAGAGATTCACCCAGACCTAATGCTCTTACCCTTAAGCTGAGAACCTACAATCTTTTGAGTACATATTGCTCAAGTTGCTTCCACTTCTTTACCAGTTTACAGTGTAGTTAATCTGCAGACCACTGAAAGAACTTGGTCTACATAGGCATTTCCACAAACCACTATTCCTGGCATCAACATGTCTTCAATCTATCCTCTGCCCCAAACAGTAAAGTAACTAATCTCTTTCTTCTTTTTTTTTCCCCCTGAACATCAACTTCCAGGCTGCCAGCCCAGTCCTGGTGTTTCTAGGCTGCCAGCTGACCATACTAGGGCACTGGGGACTCACACATCAGTAAATATTTCAAGACTCATGGCTACAACAGCTGTTTTCATCATCACTGTTTTTATTGTCAAGATATTCACAGTAACAACAATTTCTGCAAAGAAAAAAATTCTGAACTCTTCTATAGGGAAACCCAGACCACGCATTCTTTGTCCTCCTGCTCCTGTAACTGATCAGGTTCTTGAGCCTGATGAGGGATGCTGAGCCTTGCTCGTTATTCACAAAATATCTACTGATGTATTTTAACGCAGTTCAGTGATGTGTAATGTGATAGAAAAGAATAAAATCTCATTTTATATAAGTGTCTAATCTCATCAAGACCTGTTTCTGTACTGGATCATCACTTTTCATACCAACAATCTACATCTGCCTACAGAGAAAACTGAGCAGAACCAGATAGCAAAGGTAAACTCACTTATGGCTTTGGAAATAATTGGTGACCTCAGTACAATTCAGAAATCCCATTTGGTCAGAGGCAGATATTATTTTGGACATCTTTTTAATGCCTTTAGATCATAAATGAACAACTCTTATAATGACAGTGACAGCAATCAACCACTTGAATATTCCCTTTAAAAGAGGGCAGCAGTCACACCTTACCACACATCTTGAAAATCAGACCTGTGGTTTTCATCTGAGCCCTGTGCATCCAGCACACTGGCAAACATGCAGAGCTTCCTGAGCCATCCAGTGTCTCAGTGAATGATTGTTTGTTTTGTAAATATTACTGGACACAGCTCAAAGGAGCTGTTCTATGCTTTTGATCTCCACTACAAACACAAAGGACTGAGCAGCATGTGGCCAGGAAAAGCTGCATCCAGCAAGAGGTTATGAAAACTTCTGCCTGGAAAGTAAATAAAAAAGGGAGGTGAGCTCTTCCACAGCCACTATTTAGACAAAAATTCTAATTTATATATTCAGAAATTGTAATTTTCAACCATCTATCCTTTCTCAGAAACCCAGAACTTCCATGAGGGCATATTTCAAAACAACACATGGTTTGTGCAACTTACCAAGCTCACATGTCACTGCATGCAGAAACTAACAGTATACACACATGCTATCAGTGAGAAGGGGTAAGTTACTCCTTAGGCATAACACATAAGAAAAATGAAAGAAGAGTTTTCCATGCAAATATTCTATAAAAGCTTCTAGAAAAACATATAAATATTGTTAGTGAAGTGCACAGTTATAAGTATGCACTTTACTTCATGCCTTAGGATGATTTCAGATCTTCATTTCTTCTACAGATGCATTTCTTTGTCAGGTTCTGACAAAACTGTTCAGAAACCCAATGATTACACTGCAAAAAAATTGTATGCCTTCATATCTAAAACATACCAAATAGACTGCACTCAGCTGGTCTTTCATTTTCCAGCCTCATTTTCCCTTCTCCTTCCATGACTGCATGTATAGTCAGCAGAGTTTCCTGTGAGCATCTACCCTTGTCTGAACCTCAAGGAGATGGGTTGAGGACTCTTTCTATACAGATGCTCCATATGGTCTTAAATATATCAATAATAACTTGCATATCAGCTTCACAGGTGAGCTGCTCCAAAGTTGTCACCCATACTGCTGGGAAGATCTTTCTAAGGGTGAAGTTTTACCACTTGTTCCAGTCACTGCACACTCATACACATTTGCCCACACAAGCAAGACTGAACTGCCAAAGAACAATTCCAAGTACAACTACCACTGTTGTCTCACACTGTCGCCAGACTCCTAAAGCCTTTTATGGAAAAGACTTCTACAGCATGGACTGTTTTTTGTGGCCTCCCACAGTATCTCTATATCCTGCTTAAATTCTGAGAATCAAAATTGAACGCAAATTCCAGTAGAATTCTATCACTGCTGGGTACAGAAATAAACAGCATTCCTCCTTTCTGTTTGGAAATCCTGTTAAGCATATCGGGATCTCATCAAGGGGCTCCTGGTCAGAGCTGATTAGAAAGACAGTTTCTGCTGAGGAAGTTTCAGCTACTTTCCCACCCTGGGATAATCTCTGGATCATGGTTTAAGGCTGTTTCTTATGCTGGATGTACAAACTTGGATTCCTTCCCCTGATTTACATTGTCTTTACTTGGCTATAGAAGAGCTACACAGAATGATGGCTAATCTTGAAAAAGGAGCTAAAAAACAGACAAGGAGAGGAACTGAATAACCCATTAAATCCTTAATATATCCTATAAAAGTTGTGTGCAAGTATGCTGTAAGTCAAAAAGCGGAAAGTCTTCTGTCCTATTATCCACCTTGGAAATTGCCTGGGAAGCCATCATATTTATGGAATGGATCTGGCACCATTCCACAGAATTAAACTCACAACTGAAAATTAATCTTCAAAATAGTTACTAGTTGCTGCTGGTATTTAGAAGAAAAGTGTCACTTCATTCTAGCATCCCAGTGTTCTCGTATGCACTATTACTTCAAATAATTTGGACATTTTTTGGGAATATGGACACAATTTTATTAACTGGTTTTAGTCATATGCATTTACAGTTGTCTTCAGTACAGACTGAAACTTTCATTTTAGGGCAACAGATTGTATCTTGAAATGAACACAGTCAAAAAGACTTTAACACATGGACCTACCCGGTTCCCCTATGGTCCATCAGGTCCATCTGTAAAGTCCAAGGGCCAAAGGCCAAACTTTAAGAAGTATGTTACATTATCTTTTATTTGTTTCATTTTGCAACATTTGTTGCACAAGCATGAAAATATAAACAGCATGATGCTTCCTTATCAGCAACCAGTCTCTTCCAAGAGTTATCCAGCAGGCAGAAGTTCCCCAGCATCATCACCGACTGACTTCACAGATGCTGGATTACCCTATCAGTAAGCCTTCTGGGAGAACAGACTGGACAGGGAGCAAAAGCCTTTGCTTACATACACATTCCTTCTTCACTAACAAGGAAGTAACTCAAACTAATATAAGTATCAAGATTGCCTGCTAGAAACACACCCATGCATATATCTATATATATATCTGTCTCTATATATACATGTATTATACACAGGGCCTTAAGCCTAGAACCACAGGGAACCTGCTGGCAGAAACTCCTAGTAAGAGATAGTCAGAAAATCAGGTCTATCTGCCAGCTTATGGCTGCAACTTCTCCAAGTTTTTTGTGCCTAAGTGTTTAAAGTTCAAAAAACTGTGGTCTATCAACTGTAGTTGGAATTTCTCTCTCAGTCTTCAGCCATGGAGTGAAATACAAGTCTTACTGTTGGGTCATTAGTTTGGCCTAAGTCAAGAAACAGACTGGCTGTAGGAGAGATGCTTCAGCTTTAGGTTGCTGGTTTGCATCCAGGACAGGTCAGTAGTAGCTGAATGTCATAACATCAGACAGTTGTTTACTGTCTGATGCAAAATGAATTTGCCAACTTACCAGTTTCACTGCATACTGCAGGATCTACATCATCAATGACCTTCACAACAACTTTAGACATTCAGCAAAGGACTAAATGAGAGCCTGAGTTTCCATGCTGAGTGATGGGATGTGGAGTCTCCAGATCAAAGCTGAAATACATTGATAAGCCAGTAGGACAGCTTGTGTCATCACTGCTTGTGTTCAACAGTCCAAGGACAAGAGGAAGGAGGCTACAGTTTGCAGAGAGCTCAGCTTAGTGCCTTAAAGTAATAATAAAATCCATTAAAAAGTACAGTCTGTTTTTAGCAAATACTTTCCTAACTACAGATGTAAGTAGAAGGCAGAGTTGTTTCTGTCAATACCCTGAAAGCACCAAAATTCTTTTCATCTAGCCTATATTAGGTGCTAGGAAAATGTTAATGTTGACCATGAGGTGTGATTTAAAACAGTCTCTTTAAACACACCTTGGTTACATCTGGTTAGTTACAGTAAGTTCATCGCTGATGTTACACCCAGTTACTTTTTCAAGGAATGTCAACATTTGAGGGCTGTAACTTACTGGCAGTTTAGTGTTACC
Organism: Anthoscopus minutus; assembly: GCA_013399455.1. Taxonomy (NCBI): domain Eukaryota; kingdom Metazoa; phylum Chordata; class Aves; order Passeriformes; family Paridae; genus Anthoscopus; species Anthoscopus minutus. The sequence continues at coordinate 27,796 of VWYI01040099.1, read as the reverse complement.
CTGGGATTAATATGAGAGGAGAGAAGTGGGCTGTGAGTTACAAGGGAATGTGTACTGCAAGAGATTTGGCAGGCCAGAGCTCTCATTAGGCCAAAATTAGGGATGTCCTAGGTCTGTATGTTCTATTAATCACTACCTGGGGCTTACCAACAAAAGTAGTTTTTCCATTAAGAAATTCATTGCTCATTTCAAGAGGAAAAGAATTATCCTACTTGCAGAGTTCAGATTTGGGGAAAAAATCCACCAGAATTTCTTCAAATTCTCTTCAAAACATTCTAAAATCAGACAGAGGGTTTTAGAACAGAAAATGTTTTTCTACTCCTGCCTTCAAGCAGCACTATTCCATCTCCAAATTTATTAGAGTATTTACTAATCTGAGTTGACAGAAAAGATAATCTTCAATCCATCAGCACATTTAACAGCATCAAAGTAAGTAGATGAGTTTTATACACAAGGAATTAGCTATTAGGATAATTAACATCTCTGTCGTTTGAAGGAGTCCCAGTTAGATCCAGTACATATTAAAGATTAGTCAAAATGTGTAACCTTGTGTATAAATTGAGAAATAGGTATAACAAACATACTACAACAAAGAAGAGCATATATAGAAAATGACAGTAATAAAAAAAAGTACAGAACCAACAAAAGTGAAGCTCCAAGAATATTTCCAGCGGGAAGAGACCTCAGGTCTCTCATCCTACCTCCTGTATCTGGGACAGATATCTCAGACCGGCTTTTATTTCAGACTCAGGCCTTTACCCATCCAGACTTTGAAAACCACTGATGATACAGACAGTACAACTGTTCTGTGCAGTCTGTAGTGTTCAGAGTGTAAATGGAAAGAAAGAAACAAGCAGTGCAAAAAATGCAGAAGGAAACACAAAAGAACCTCAAAGTGATACTAGGACTGCCACAAAAAGAAAAAAAAGGGTAAGGGAAGAAAGTACAGTTATTTTAGAAATAAGAAAACAAGTACAGGAAAACGTTTTTTAGTACCTCGGTTTATCAAAAAGCCTAATCTGAAGGGTCTGATTATCTAATCTTTGATTTTGTAAAATAAAACAACAATCCAAAACCAAACCAAAACAGAAAATCTTTATGCCCTTTAAGCCATCACAGCTCCAGAACCTGAGATACTTCAAACAGGTAGGCTGCAGCAATCCTGCTGAGCTGTGTTTGACACATTTTTGCCAAAACTTTGAGGATAAACAACAAATGATACTATTTTGTATGTTGAACTTTGTAGTTCCATCAGATACAAAGCTGACTGTGAGCCCTCCAACTAAACATCTACATAAGGCTGTTTTAATGTTTCCCAATTCAAGGAACTGGGAAATGGCAGGAAAGCATGGCAGGGCCATTTTTAGGGCTGGTGAACTGAGAGATTTAGGTAAACATTTTAAGTTTTGTTTCCAGGCCTATCTGCTCTGTTATCACAATTCTGATCGCAGACCTTTCAAGCACAGGAAACCTTTAATGTTGTTGGAAATAGGGAAGAGGAAGAATACTTGCCATCAACTCTCTTGTCACTACATGGTCAAGCTAAATGGAGACAAAAATGGAAGAACAAAATTATCACCACTTGGTTTATTAGCTGATAGCAATGAGACACTCAGGGCTATTACAAGTCTGAATAGACACTAAAGGCACAATGCCCTGGCTGGAAGAGTTTATACTGACCACAACCAGTCAGGGCATCACAGGATTCTATGAGACTAAGGGGCAAAAAATATTTTCTGTTCAGACCCTCCTACCTTTTTTCACTGATGTGACTTGCTATCACTAGGTCTTGATATCTTGATTTAATGTTTGAAAAACCTGTATGTCAACAAGAGTGTGACTGCCTCAATAATTTAATCAATATGGAATTGTGTCCTTGGAGATAGAGAGAAGACTGGAAAGGCAGCAGAGGCAGCCAGTGAGACAAATAAAAGGCTTTCCTTGGAGGTTAACTATGAGGGAGTGTATGTCATGTTATGTTTTGATGATTACCATGCTTGCTCCACTACAGACAGCCCACCAAGATAACATTAAAATCTATGCCTGTCCTCTACTTAAAGTTCAGACAATAATATCAAAGGTAGTAAGACTATTTTGGCATTCAAAGTAAGTAATCAGGTGATGACAGGAAGCCACATCTGAGCATCTGAACTAAGAAAACCCCACAGAGCTTCAAGTGCCCATGACGCAGTCTTTTCCAATTGAGTGTAAATAGGACATGCCACCTCACCCAACAGCCCAGACCACAATGTTTTGAAGGTAGCAAAGGAGGAAACCACACTGCAAAGAGGAAGCAACAAATGCAGTTTTAAAAAGCTGGCAGGTTTAAATCAACTCTATCATAACCAGAAACAGCTATTAAATTCTGAAGTAATAACACATCATTAGCAATTAAACTGCTGGAGCTGGACAGCAATCTCGCAAACATTTTCAATGGCACCATTGAGTGTAGAAATTGCTCACCACTATAGGCAAGGCAATCACTGACAAGGTATTGTTTATCAGAGTGATTAGAATATGGCACACTACTACCACAGGTACCTGTGCAAAATGCAAGACAAACACCATGTAATTTCATATGGAACTAAGAAGCGGGGCAAACCGGGAAACAGTTTTATTTTTGTTTTACTCTTCACTAGTTCAGCAAAAGTAAAATCTGGCAAAACAATATATTTTTAGTTTGAAGGGTGCAAGAATGGTGAGAGAAAAAAAAGAAACATCCATACAATAACTCAGATGTTATTTTGTATAACATGTACCTACTTATGATCAAGAAGCTCTGCCTTATCTACTTTTTGTGTTCAAGATTTTTATTTTACCAGAAAAAACACATTTCCACAGAACATACTATTTCTGATAAAATACATTTTTGTTTTCATTCATATCACAGTTGTCATAAAAATTTTCAGCACGATCAAAATAAGTACTTTATCATGTTAAAATCTGCTGAAAATCCACTGTTTTACAGACACAGAAAGTTGCAATCATTACTTTATTTATTTGTTTAAAATGCTTTTGATTCAAAACTACACTGCAGTGAAATGCAGGTCAACCTCTACCACCTTAGAAAGAACCACCAAATCCTGGGCTGAAGCTATAATGAAATCAAAGTTGCCCTGTATTGCATGGCACATATTACACACCACTGAGCATGCCTTCAATTACTATTTAGCCTACAGCATACAAATATCTTGTTAGAACAAGGGAGGAAAACAAGGTATCCCTAAGGAAAACCCACAGCTCTTTAAAATAAGTTTTCCAAGTCCTTTACACTGTAAGAATAGCACTAAGGTGGATAGAACCACCTCTCACTCACAGGATCTTCTCATCCAGGCACTTCATTTTAACAGAAGGCAGGTTCATCTCAGGATATATCTACACTGTGTGTGGTAAATACTAGAAAGATTACACTGTGCTGACCTCTCTGCCTCTGTGACTCATCTGCTGCTGGAACCCTCTGGATCCCAATGCTCATGTCATGCTAGCCCACATGACCATCCCAGCAGTGACTAAGAAGCAGATGCATCCTCAGGAAAAGCAGAGCTGGGCCATTTTGGACAGTAGGCCAAGACAAGGACTTGGCCAAAAGCCATTAAGGGCTTGAAATGTTGATCCCATGCCATTCAGAGTTACCTTATACTAACCTGGAGGAAAATAAGTCTTTGCTAGTTTGTACAGTCAAAAGGACAAACTAAAGGCTCCATGAGGTTTCTGGCATTTTTAGCTGAACCCACTGTGAACTCTTCATCTTGAGATTCAGATTCTGTCACTGACAGGCACTCTATTAGCTTGAAAGCACTGAAGCTTGTCCTAAACTTCAGTCCTACCAAACATTAACAAGAAAAGATTTACAGACTTCTAAAGCTCAAAAAACCCCTGCAGGCCCATCTTCTTAGTCACTTGTCCTTCAGTGGGTAGCAGTTTTCAGTGAGTAGCATAATTCTCAAACATGACAGGCCTTGTTTCAAGTCTTAGAACATCGTCATTATCACTTTGAAGCTAAAATAGAGGGGACAGCAAGGGAAAAGCAAGTTGAATGGCATTTATGAAAGATCATTCAGCAGCAGATGCTGATGATTGACTGGAATCAATCATCCTGACGCAGGAATTTGGTACTTGAGCCAAATGTTTACTGCCACTGAGATGTGACTGTAGGCCAAAGGGAGACAAAATGTCATATTCCATAGCATAAACAATAGTAAATGAAAGACATTCAGCACAAATCAGCTTGTCAAATCCCATTAGCTAGGATTTGAATTGTTACCCTGTTGAAATGCTCACTGTTGTTTCTTGTGATCAAGTACTACCTGAGCTCAGTAATCACAAGTCAGGCAACAGGCATTACAGCTCATTATTAAATCCTCCTACTGATCTTTGAAAGTGGTCTGTATTGCCTGACTTACACAAGAGAAAACATTTCATATTTTTGCTTAAGAAGCAAGTCCCCATTAGTGAATAATTTGGCACAGCAGTGTCAGACAACCAAAAGAGCTGGTGTTGATTCCCCTCTAACTGCATCATTGCTCTGTTCCAAACTCAGCTGCTCTGGTTCCCTGTGAGAATGCCCCTACTCTGGCTGTGGCCTGATGACCAGCAACTGGCTTATATTCTTCTGCCTCCAGGATGGCTTTGAGAACTTCTGGACAGAATGTAGCTAACCAGCCAAAATTTCTGGTTAAATTTCTTATAAAAGTTTTCTAGTTGGTGTGCATCAAAACCACTCCACATAAGGAGCAAACATGCAGCAAGCAAAAATTACTGCTTCAAATTCTCGGTGAAAAGCCCACTAAAGATGCAGGCTGGAAGACATTTGAGGTACAAAATGAATCTTTCTGGAGGAGATGATTGAATATGGGAGTTTCCATGCTTTCAGATTACTTGAAAAAATATAGGACCTCCTATACAGTATATACATTCCCAGAATGTCTTAGAGCCAAAAGCTTCAAATACTTGAAATAGAATTCTATATTCAGATTTCTTACAATAAATTTTTATCATGCACCATCCTGCATAATTTACAGTTCTTCCTTAGACTGAACTTAACAAAATTCAGCCTTCTGTTTCGCAAAGCAAAACCAATAAACAATGAAATTTGACAAGTCAGAAATCTACTATTCAAAAAAAAAAAAAAGAATGAAAAATGAAAGACAAGCAAGGGAAGCAAAAAACTGGATGGAATCAAATATTTTAATAACCTGAGAATGTATTTATTTTGTGTGTAAGACATCAAATTTTTTTCCCCAGTCCTTCAAAGCTATTGAAGTATAGCTGTTGAAGCCTGAAGTTGTAGTTCCATACCCTTTTGCTTTTAAATTAAACAAATGATCTCAGTTTTGGAGCAGTTTTTGACTCCAGGGAAACTATGCCATTAAGAAGTGCCAAAAACACATTTATTTGATGCATGTCCCAAGAACAGCTCAAAAGAGGGCAGACATACCACATATAGATTTCAAGGAAATTACTGAAAAGCCACAGAACTTCAATAGAATATGATATGTGAAACATAGCATATGAAAGACTCACTATCAAAAGGGTAAATTCAGCTTGGGAGATATTAATCTGATTACCTAAGAGGTACTATGAATTGAATATGCTCCTTTGTGCACCAAATCCAACCTGGACAGATGGAGGAGACTTCATTCTCCATTTTCTGATGTGTAATTAGTGTTTAAGGGACGATCAAGTTACAGACACAAAGTTTCAAACATCATTTTCTTTTTTACAGTACATGTAAAGTGACCAGTAACATCAGATTTTCTGATCATTTAGTTGTGTACCTTACACAGTCCACAACTTGACTTTGCTGTTTTCATTTTCAGTGTAATGCTTTCTATGCATCTGCTGGACAGAAAATCAGTCCAGCAATAACCTTAAACAAAGCACTCCACATAGAGCTCTGAAATATGACTTATGCAGACTGAATTCTTGGCTAATTTTATGCAATGCAGGTTTTAATACAAATGATAAGCAATTTTAATATTTTTCTGCACCATATCCTCCTCTTTCCTTCTTGTCATCATTGGCAATTTTCAGGATCTGTTGACAAAACTGTAGGTAAAAATAAATCATGTTGCAGGCTCCTTCCCTTGGTGGATTTACAGAACAATGCCACTGTCAAACTTCCATGCCTTTAAATTATCAACTCACTGGCCTTGGACTATCAGTTAGCCATTAAAAAATTGCTATTTTCCATTATGGTAATGAATGCTTTTAAAAGAACAAATTTGAAATCTATTTTTGATTTTGTTTATAAACTCCATTTAAAATTGCAACAGAACAAGGCTTAAAAATTAGATGTCTAATTAGGAAACCTGTAACTTGTCATTTTATGCTAAAAAAGCTGTTTGCATGGCTTATCAGGCCCCTAGCCTTTGCAGGCTACACCAGCCATCACATAAGGCTACCTTCTGTTTATTTCTCCACCAGCATCCTACATCATTAAGACTGTAAGACATGTAAGACATTAAGACTGTGCTCATATGCACAGGTATATGAATAACAGAATTAGTTTTACAAAATATAAGGGAAGGCTTACCCCGTTTCCACTAGCACTGTCCTATATAGCTTTTAATTACTTTGAACATTTAATTATTTTAGCAGAGAGAGACAAACATCAATCCTTTTGTTAGGGCAAGGAGTACTCAGGAAGAAGGGTTTTGGAAAGGGTGGCTTGTGGCAGAAGTCACAGCTGGTACTCATCCAGCAGCCGTGGCCGAGTCAGCTGCGCCACAAGGGCGCTGGGGCTCACTGCCAGCCAACTGGCGGGGAAGTAAAGCAAAGAGGCGAGTTCATGGAGAAACACTGTGGCAGCGTGGGAGGACCATGACCTTTTGATCTCTGAGATGTTCCTGATGTACCAAAGTGACATGTCAGTTCTAATAAGCTGCACTCTCAGACTGGTGGCAGGGGCCTACAAATTACTGTGAGATCTGAAGGCATTTGTTATGATGATCCTGGCCTGGATGGGGCAGGACTCCCCCAGCAGGACTATCTGACAGTCTACCCCAACAATTCCCAACCTGAGGGTTGTAACCTCCAGCAGGGTCACGGCACACAGAGTGGGGTCACAAGCTTGACAGAGATGTGATTGTTTATGTTAGTCTTTAGGGTCGCAAGCTTGGCTGGGGTGAGTTCACCACCAAAAACAGAGGCACAAACCCAAACCATTCGGGAGCAGCTGGCCTAACAGATTTTGTGCTCAGAAACAACTTCCGGATAGTCAGTTAAAATGTGGCCAAACTACTGCCTTGCATATGAATCCATGTGCCAGCCTGAAACAAGAACTCCCCTGCCAGGTATCAGACTTGCTCAAAGAATCATGGCTGCATACTCAGTAGTAGCATCTGGTTTTCTTCCTTCGTGACAAATTTTCCATTGTTAACAGTGCAGCTATTCATACTTGAGCCATTGTCTTTCCTACCCTTCCTGGTGCTAGTTAGGCATCAGCTCACACAGGAATATTCTGTAGGTTGCCTGAGGGACTGGAGCAACAGCAAGACATTTTATGAGAATAGACATTAGCAAAAACATAACTTTCCTTTAGTTAAGCTCCGGGCATTTCCTCTTTCTACCATTTCTTCACCCATCGTTCTGTACCGCACTGTGACCACTTGGGTTGGTTTCTGAATGCTTTTTTTTAAAATTTTTTTAGTGTAATTGATTCCATGAGAAGACTAGTAGAGCCCAGACTAGATTAATTTTGCTCATGTGAAGCATGCAAAATCTGATCATACTCTTTATTTTAATTAAATTTAGAAATAATGCACCAACTGTATACTGTCTTTCATTGTTATGTTATGTTTGGGTTTCAATGTAATATTTTAGGAGCAGACTGTCACTGGGAAGAAGTTCATTCACATGACAGAGCATCCAGCTTCAACCTCCAAAAAAGGCTAACAGGTTATAAACTTCCATCATTTAAGACAATAAATCATTATTGCAATAATAAAGCAGGAAACAGACACAAATTAAGAAGAAACACCAATGTGCTCTTTTTACGATTAAGGGGAATCATCAATCACAGAAACTGCCTGAGATTAACAAGGAACTACTTTTTTCAAACATCCTGCAGTAAACCCAGAGGAAACCCAGCTGGAACTGCAACTAGAATATAGGCATGAGACTCTAAAATCATCCTCTGTCCCCTCACCCTCGCAATACCCTTTTGGTATAGCATTTGCACCTCAGGTCACTCTTAACTGCTTCAGGTTCTGCAGGTGAGCCAAATGTTTCATGTAATGCCATAAGGCAAATATAATTCCCACAGTGATGTTCTCCTGCGTATCAAAATCCTCCTGATCCCCTCCAGCTCCATCAGAAGAAAGATCCAGTGATGATACTCCAGAAGAAATGGGACTGAATGCTACTGATTGCTAAATATTTTTCCCCAGTCTCTGTACAGATTTAAGAATAACCCACAGTGAGTTAGGACAGAATTTAGCTGGTCATTGTGCACAGGGGCAAGCGGTGTTTAACTCTTTCTTACACTTGAATTAACTTTTTTACAAGGTAATTTGAAACACAATTTCCATCAACACTGAGGTGCAATGTGCAGGGCTGCAGAAGGAATTTCTGCAAACCAAGCCAGGCTTCTTGCTTCTGATTTAAACCACTGATTTTCAGGACCACAGTAGAAATTTCTATATTCATCCATCCTGAAATATGAGTTAGTCTTAATATTAAACATTTTTAGGGCATAAGGAAATGACCAACTGCAAATTCTTACAATACTTTACAGCTACATGCCACCAACTGAAATTCATTGACTGACCCATGCATGCTCTCAAGTTTAATGTAGTTAACAGGAACACTGGAGTGAGCTGATGTGTGCGGCAGGATTCATGGAAACCCATCCTACTTTGCATTGGAAGGTGCAGCATGTACTCAGTTGCACTTTTTCTCAGTGGAGGTAAGATACTTAGCAGCTGAGAGACAGCAACTTCTAACCACTCAACTATGACTGTAATTTCTGTTATTGGTGGTTCTCATTATATAGATGAATGATTCCCAGCAAATGTACCCAAAGGGATTTTGGGTTTTGATCATTATATAGACGAATGATTCCCAGCAAATGTACCCAAAGGGATTTTGGGTTTTGATCATTATATAGACGAATGATTCCCAGCAAATGTACCCAAAGGGTTTTTGGATTACAAATCATTGATTAATGATTGTAAGTCACAGCACGTCTTCAGAAAGAAACCACAACAAAGCAGTAAAAATTTCCATGCTCTCATTGTGGCAATTAGAATATGAGGAATGGAGATCCTCTTAAACTGATATATAGAGGTCTTTGAATGCTCCTGCTGATAGTTTTCAACGTTTCTGTAGTCTAGATCAAGTGATTATGCTTATATCATTCAACCTGGAACTTCCACAGACATATACAGTCTCTGCAACACTGTTTTACTGAGAGATTTATCTTTTGATTAAAAAGCCGTTAAAGTTTGGCTGGATGTTATTACGCCACTACTTCCCTCTTGGTGAAATATAGCATCAAAATTAGTACAGGCAAACATGACAACTGTTATCATGAAATCTAACTGCTCTACACACCACCGCAACCCTGCCTCCTGCAGAAACAATCATGGTATAATTTCCCCTAATGGTTAATATCACTTGTTCCAGGCCCTGTGCACTTCCTTGTGCTGTTCTCTGCAACCAGAAGGGCTTCCAGCAGGTTAAGGAACGTGAGCTCCTTCTCCTTCTCACCTCTGAGAGTATGTAAGGCTAACAATCTTTTCCATGAAAACTGGAGAAGTAACTGAAAGACAGAAGAGACTGATGGAATAAAAAGCCTCCCACAGAATTGTTAGCTGGTGAAGAGGATTACAGGGTCTCTGCTGGAGCAGATTCTTAAAATGCAGGTGAGACATGAAGCCCAGCAGCAAAATAAAGAATTAAAAAGAAACAACTCCAACTGCTCCATTACTGAGCTCACATGATTCAGAACCAGCGACTTAAGCAACTCAATCATCTCTGACACTGAAGTCAGTGATGCCCAAGGCTCAGACCTGGAGGCAAAATCCTGTGGCTCACTAAGCTCTCTCATCCCATCATGGAAGGATTCCTGATGCTGGGCCTAAATGCTGATCAAACCATCAGGTGAAAATAATAATTCATATCAAAGCAAACACAGAGGCAAATTTCACTATGCTTGCCTATATCATCATGACTGTAGCAAAATCATGCAGCAAAAGCCATAATGTAGGACTTCCCTATCTCCATAAGCCATAAACCAAGAAGAAAACTGCATTAGAGAATCACAGAATGGGTAAGGCTGAAAGGGTCCACAGTGGATCATCTGGTCCAGCCTCCCTGCTCGAGCAGGGTCATCCTAGAGCACATGGCACAGAATTGCATCCAGATGCTTCATGAGTATCTCCAGTGAGGGAGACTCCATAATCTCTCTGGGAAATTTGTTCCAGTGCATCCTCACTCACACAGTAAAGTTGTTCTTCCTCAGGTTCAGGTGGAACTTTCAATGAATCAGTTTCTGCCCATTGCCTCTTGTCCTGTTACTTGGCATCACCAAAAAGAGCCTGACTCCATCCTCTTGGTACTCTCCCTTCAGATATTCATATACACTGATATGGTCCCCTCTTTACCTTTATAGGAATGTGCTTTAATTTTAGGGTTCACACCAGCACACTAGTCTCAGCTGGGAAATTTACTCTTCAGTATGCATAGACATGGCCTAATCATTGGAATTTACCTTCCCAACAATCTGGAAATACCATCTGTGCTATTTGAACTCATTCCCTGTTTGTGTATTTAAAATTTACTAAGTTTCACAGGGTCCATATAAGGGGTCAAAATCAAAAGACCTTTCTTACACCATGTCGGAAGGTTCTTGAGTTTCAACATGCTAGTAACATCCACACAGATTATACCATAATAATAAAAAATAAAGGGGGTTTAGTAACTATTCTCAAATACTGGGGCCTCAGAAAATCAGAGTGAATTCATATTAAAATGATATGATATTAATTTATGAACTGTCCCATTCAAAAATGTATTATAATTAACTAACATACTGCTTCAATGATCCAATACAAACTAGCTCCTCTTTCAATCAAAACTGTGTAAACCAGGCTGCAATCAGTTTACAGAGCATTCAGCTAAAATACTAAAGGCCTAAAATATGTCAAACTGTTACGATATTTTCCAATGCATTTAAATTCCTATCGTTCTGGAGAACTTCACAAGGACATGAAGTATTCTGCATTAGCTTTAAAATTACATGGAGAAAGTGTTTCAGAAACTTGTTCAATAGCTGCTTGATTCATAAGCTCATGGTTCCTGCAAAACAGGTATGTTTATGCTTCACAGAATATACTTTTTTAATTAAGTCAGCTGTGGGTCCAACCCTAAGCATTAAGTATACACATAAATCAGTAAATAAACAATCCTAAACCAACCAACAGCCTCTGATCTCTGGGAGCTCCTCAGTTCACTAGCTAATTCCTTCAGTGTTTTCACTCCATTTGGCACCAGGACTGAAAAAAGGAGATTTGAAGGGAGAGAAGTAATCAACTAGCGAACTGATCTTACTGAGGTGAAGAGGTCAATCCATTCTTTTCCCCATAGGAATATCTTGAAATATTAAGGAAAAAAAGCTGCAGAATAAAAATAAAGTCCCAAATTTTAAAAAAGGTAAAGTGAGGCTGGAAGAATAAAACAATTTAACCACAACGTGTCTAGGGATCAAGGGCAAAGCAAGGAAGAGAAGCTGAAGATTCCAGCTTCAAACCTTCTGTACCTAAACTAAAGTAGGAAAATCCTGTGAGTGTGAGATATTATGGTAGCTTAGTGTTCTCCAGTCTCCACAACAGAAAAATCTACTTCTGCTTAACAGCTTAAAAGAATTCAAGATCAGAGCAACAAAGATGAAAAGGTCAGACTAAACTCATTGCTCATGCTGCGCACTAAAAATATACAACGCTATGACAAACCACTTGATGAACACAAATGGCAGAAGACTGAACATTGGCCTCCCCAGAACTAGTGCAAGTTTAAAGACAAGTTTAAACACAAAATAATTCTGACTTTTTCAAACAAATATTTGAAAGTACTAGCTGAGACTGAAGAAGCCCAAGACAGCATTCCCTTTTTTTGCTTGACACTTTGTACAGGGAGGGAGGAGGATACTGTTCTTGTTCATACCAACACAACCCTGAATTTTTCCAAGAAAGATGGAGTTTGGTTTTGATGTCTGTGAGAGGAAATTAGAGCCTGCAGCAGGCAAATACATTAATATTTTAATGGTGGACTAGAAGGGACCTCAAGTAGGTCATCTTGTCCTATCTCTTTGCAGCACACAAATGAAACCATAATTTACTTTCCACCTACTGCTAAAACACACAGGCTTAGAAATAGTTTCTAAAGACTTTTTATGTTAGGTAAAATTTAGTCATGTGAACGTCACAAAAATAGCAAAAATAGTAGTCACAGATAACTTGTTTTAAAAAACCCATTATGTGTCATAAAAACATTTTAACTGTTCATGAAGCCTAATGCAGCATGAACCTTTTTTTTTCTTTAATAAAGTATTAGTTTAATGGTGTAATAGCTATTTTTTATATTGAAACGATAAAGCATTAGTTCTTAGGGTACTCCTGGGCTTGTCTGACCACCCCTGCAATGTAAAATAACTTTAGGCTTCTCCAAATTGTCTTTGATTGGAAGAACTAAACAGAGGCTATTCCACAAAACAAGGATGGAAGTGAAATAGCAATGTCCACCATCATCCTCCAGATGGTGGTCTCCTCTGAAGACGGTTTGAGAAATGGCTATGTAAAAATGGTGAGGTTACAAGTAAAAACTGACTTAGGTTCCTAGGAAAGAAGTGACAGCATTACATGTCTGAGGATTTTACAGCTAGAGAAAAATATTATTAGTCCTAACTCTTTCAGCTGATAATCCAACAAGTATGTAAAGGCCAAATGAATGCAATGACTCAGACTATAAGTAGAGAAAATTTGGTATTTTATTCATCACTTTAATTTGTGGCAAACAATGCATTTTTTTATCTGGAAGCAGAAGTATGCATAGATCTGGGAATTTAAATGGACATAACCATTTCCTACAAGAAATACCAACGCACAGTTCATCAATTCTTACATTGCTACATAAGTGGTGGGATTTTACAGCCAAGTACTGTTTTTATAAATCCATTAATGTTCTCATAAAAATCTAACATATTTTTAGGACACAAGTTTTCATGTGCTAGATTTTAACTTTACAGAAGACAAGCTCTGAGCCTGAAACAGCTTGACAATGTCCTTTCAGCTTGTTCATCAGATTAACTTTCTGTCACACATTAGATGAACAGCTTCCTTGGTTTCTTGCCTAATCTAACATATAACCCAAGTAATTCTCTTCCCAAGCACAGTCAGAAGCAAAACCAAAGGAGACTATAACATTTGTTTCTTTCTAATAGCACATTTAGTTTGAAACTTTCCTTTCTGCCTCTATCTAAGAAAGATTACCCTTTTAGCAAACCATTTATACTGAAGAGACTCTGATTTCAGATAGGATTAAAACAACATATTAGACATATACAAACCAAGCAGTCTGAGTTGCTTACAGGACTAATAATGTGTTATGGGTCCTTTCACATCTAGGTCACTAGTTCAAATTCAGTTTTAGCTGGTGATGAGTGACAAGGAACAATGAGGTAAGAACCCAGTCACAAATCTGGTCTCTTATCCCTGACTCTGCAATACACACTCTTTGTACGCTTGGGCTACCCACCTAACTACTCTTTCCTGTAAATTCTACAACTGTAAAAGAGTAGTAAGTATTATCACTACCATACTAACTCTAGAAGACTAATTAATTTAGGAGTCTGAAAATACAAAAGATTATCAGAAGTTTATTTCTGCTTTTAGGCTATTTTAAAGAGCTAACACCCAAATACATTAAGATGGAACTTTCTCAGGACAGATCAACACTCTGATGTTAAAAGAACCCACCAAAACATACTGGCCATACTTGTGTCTTTTGACAGAAAGATAAACATGGAAATCAGATGTTGAATGAGCCTGAAATTCCACATTTACTCACAGATAGACAGCAGGGGTTAAAAGTGATGAAAAATGGAAATCCAGAAGCAGCCATTTTACAAATACGAAAGACATGGGGAGAAAAGTATGTAGTGTGGAGATGCACTGTGTACTTCTATTACACAACACAGTAAGTAAATGCCATATCAATGTTGATCAAGAAAGGAGGGAAGGGAGAGAAGGAAAGGAGTTTATTGGCCCTACATCCCTTGGTAAAACTTGAATTTCCAAAGAAGCCTGCTCTCCTGATGTCTGTACTGTTCTTGTCCTATGGCAAAACAAACATTTCCATTTTCAACAACCGTGATGCTGGCACATTTCACTACTTCAGATCCTTAATTAAAAGCAAGGAATGAGATCAATAAAGGAAGAAAACACAGAGCACAAGCACATTTTAACTAATTCTTTATTTAAAAGGTAAAAAGCGGTGGTGGTAGTTTAGGCACAACATGATAGATTCATTAATAACCTCTAACTGCTAGAAAAATCATTGTATCATCTCTTGTGTAGCCCTGATTCTAGAACATCCTTGAACTACAGCTCATACACAGCACTGAGAGTATTTCATATGTGCTGGGAAATTTAGAAACATTTCAACTATTTGATGTGTTTTTCCTATCTTCAAATATTTTAACCACAGGACAAAAATATGTTTTACTGAAAACATATTTTGTTATTACTCCCACTTCAGAGTCAGCTGTGCCTTTCTTTCCAGAGGAAGCTGATCCCTAGCAATTCTAAAGGACAAAGAGAAGCACAAGTACTGTAATCAAGAATATTTAACAAGACAATGCACAACAACTTTGTGTCAAGAAAGAAATTATATAAATGTGAAAAATTACGCCTTTATCTTCCAAATCTAGTCACCAAATTTCAAATCTTTCTGACAGAGGTAGGGAGCAGTATTCGAGCTATGTGCTTCAGAGATACTTTGGCAATGGGTGGAGCCAATAAAAGCCACAAGTACAATTCCAAAATTATTTAATGGGCCATGCTCTGCCAGACTCCTATTGACACAATTACGAAGTAAACATATCAATCAGTGTTGAGGCATTGCACTGAAGTTACTTGCTACTCCCTGACATTCTGTTTAAATCTGCCTTCAACCCTTTTCTCTTGTCCACTGAAATGAGTTGCAGAGATAGTCAGTTTTAACCACTGCTTAGTTATTTTTGTCACTGAGCTGTACTTGTGTTAAGTCAGACAAGCTTGAGACAACTGTGCGTGAGCAACCAGAACACAGAGAAGCTGATCAGAACTACCAGAAAGTGCAGCAAGGAGACAAAGAGGGGAAATACCTATGTTATGCAAAGTGGAAAGTCTACATGTAATTATTGTGCCTTTGCAAGAAAGATGAGCATTGCTTTGCATCATACATTTGGGTCTATGCATGAACTGAATACTAAATAACAAAG
Source organism: Anthoscopus minutus (assembly GCA_013399455.1). NCBI lineage: Eukaryota > Metazoa > Chordata > Aves > Passeriformes > Paridae > Anthoscopus > Anthoscopus minutus. The sequence goes on along the minus strand of VWYI01040099.1, from coordinate 12,315 downwards.
TTTTCTGCATTTGTCCCTCACGAGGGTACTCTGACTATTCTTTGCAAGTGGGGAAAACCAAAATTATTATATTACTTTGTAAACCTTTATTCAGAACTATCTTTTCTTCTTAGCACACTAAGACCTCATTATTACTCAAAAATGTAATGGGAAAAAAAGACCTTTTCTTTTATTCTGCACAGAAAACAGAAGCACGAAGATGTAAAGAAATATACGGTGTCACAAAAATCTCCATATTACATTCACACAATAGAGAGATGCAATCTGGGGTACTGTACTTGAAAACCAAACAAGTGTAATGCAAGGAACAGGACTGGGAATCTGCTTTCCTTCCTTTGTGACCAGTTGTTTCTCTTTGGAATCACTGATAAACAGTAGATAAGATGAAATTTGCAGACTAGCCTGTGAATTTGCTCTTGCAACAGCTTTAGAAAACTGACAAAATAATGCCTTAAATGCATGTGAGTGACCGTACAATGCTAAGAAACTGAAATGACTCAAATATTCATTCCGAGCCTTAGAAAGTGTCTGATCCTTTTAGCTATACCACATACTTTTTTTTAAATTATAAATGGATTTTCAGAGAAACTAGAAAATAATTTTGTTTCAAGACTGTGTTAGGTTAGACTTGATAATTTGATTCTCTCAGCCCCCTGTATTTCAACAGAAGACTGTAAGTTACAGTGTGGATCTGTGTCCGTGTAGAGTTGCAGCTCTGATAGATGGGATCTCTTACCTTCAGACAGGGACAAATCATCAGCTGGAGACACCAGGTCTGCCCGGATCCCAGGGCCACTGCTCAGTGCTGTGGTAATCTGATTCGTCAAGATAACCTGCAAACAGACAAGAAGAGGGGGATGGGAAATGAATTTTTATAGCTACTGAAAGGCAGAGAGAAGCCCAGGACTGGAATCCTCCAGGCATAGCAGTGAGATGACCCTCTATTCTTATCTTCAGCAAATTCAACACTCAGAACATTTTGAACTACCTGCAGAAAGTGAAAGAGTCAATTGCAAGAAGTGGAGGAAACGGAACATTGTTAGAAAGATGAAATACTGAACAGTATGTTGATACATGCAGGCACCTTAAATGAAACAACTGTTTTGAAGAGCTTCATTTTTTGCTCATCTTCCATGAACAACTTGATGCTCCTTACAAAAACCCACCAATTTCTTCACAGGCAAACAGGAAATCAATTTTCCAAGTAATTTTCACACAATCTTCCTTTCGCTGAAACACGGTGCCATGGAGGAAGGCATGGTAGGGGTACGTCCCCATTGATCTGAAGCACAAAAGTACTAAATGTTACAGGGCTATCTTTACAAAAGGGGAGTTTTTCAGGATCACAAGATTCTGCTAAATAAGACTGTGGTACCCACAGTGTTCTCCACGAACAGCATGAACAATATTCATGCTTACAAGAGATGAACAATTTCTTGCACCTTTGAACACATTGTTTTACAGTAACAGAAAACATTAAGCAAACACCACAGAGAGAACATAGTTATAGCCATAGTTAACTGATAATGCTTTGGATCTCTAAGCAGCTGCACTTTTTGCAATAACAGGTGGTCTCCACACTGTTGACTGACATAAGCTTCAAAAATCACTTTTTTTTTTAAAGAACCAAAATTATTCTTCTGCTTGCACTTGAAAACAGACAAACTCCAAACAAACTCTTCCAAACTAATGGCCTGTCTTCAGCTGTATTTGACACAGGAGAAACGGAGAAAGGAATCCTACACAATACTTGGTGAATGCAGTTTCATGATGCTATTGGAATAAACAAATAGATTACAATTGTTAAAAGGAAGAGGAATTTCTCTGCTTTTCCCTCCACTGCTACTCCCTCTCTCTGATCATGGCTTCCTCATGCTTTATAACACTTTCAGCGGTAAGATATGACACACTCTCCCCTTTCTTTTCCCATTGTGAGACCCCACATAAGCTGTGTAGATCTACGACTTTTAACCAGAGTGGTGGTGCT
>VWYI01040094.1:88125-101262 GCA_013399455.1 Anthoscopus minutus | reverse complement strand
TTTCAAGACTCTATAATTGAAACAAACTGGTTCTCAAAGTTTTGTTCACATATTCTCAAGTTATTAAGTATATCTGCAGTATAAAATAGTTGGCTTGTTTGTTTTTAATTTTCTTCAGTACATGCAAATATGAGCAATCTTTTAATATACCAAATACAAGATTGCTTCAGAAAATACAGCAAACTCTAAGCGAAAATGGGGCTTCAGAAATGCCATACATTGAGCACAGCGGCTTAATTACGTTAAAGTCATTCCATACTTACAGAAAACAGAGTATTGCTAATGACAGTGACAGAAAACGATAACTACTCTCATTTCCTCTTTGAGTCATTTTTCTGTGGTTAATAAATTATATCCATAACAGTGTTAATAAGTTATGGTACAGTGTCACTGCATCAGGTTGCATTTATGATGAAGCACTTCATATGGCATTACCTATACACGTGGAAGAACATAACAGGAGAGAGCCCTTCTCTACTCTCAGAAGAATCTCCTATGCTGGCACTTTGATGGCTCCCCTAAGGAAACAGTCTCCTGACCTCTTCCTTGCTCTTACTTCTCACCTCTGCTGCAGGACCATGTCATGGCAATTCAAAAACTTTAATACCTTTAATAAAACACTATGCAATCTTAAATTAGTGCCCTTTCCTTAGGAATGATATACAAGGAGTTAGATGTAAGGCAAATATGGGAAGTATTCAGATCAATTTACTCATGCGAAAAGGACACTGTCAGATCAACTCATCTTTCCTCAAGCTCCAAGAGGGAAACAGGAAGATTTAGACTGACTCATGGGCTCTTGATCAACTACTGTAAAAGCTTGTTTTTTCCAAAGTTAAGAGAAAGTAAATGTACTTTAAGCTTAATACAATTTGGTTTTTAAAGAAAAATGAAAAGCAGAAGCTATTTAAATTATTGCAAGCCAACTATGGCAGCACTGGCGAACATAAGAGATGGCAAAAGTAATAAACACACTTTAAACAAAAGAAGCTCATGGCTTTAAGTATGTTCTTTTAAAAATAAATAAATACAAACCAGTAAACAAACAGTCCCAAATCAGAGTTCTGTAGTGTAGCATTTTAGTCATCTCAATCATTAAGTTGAAGAGCTGCTATTAAGCAAGATGGTTTTTTGCCCATTAAAGTTATTACATAAAAATTGAGTATAGTTTGAAAGAAATTTTTTTAGAAGAATGTAATAATTGAATTGTCTCTATGTCGTGGACAAATTTGAGAGGAAATTTATGATACAGGCATCATAAAGTCATCCCAGGATATTCCGGTACCACGATACTTTCATTTTAAAAGCTTTTTTACATTCATTTTTTACATTCATTTTAAAAGCTTTTTTTTCTGCTTTATATACACATACATAGAGAATCTCCTTTGTGAAACACAATGTCCAAATAGAAATGAGATATTCCACCTCAATAGAAATTATTTGCTTTCCATCAGTATCAAGTAAAAACTAGCACTATTAGACTAAAATGGAGAAAAATCCCAAGTTTTCTGCAGCCTCCATGAGCCAGAAGTGCAAAAGCTCACATGCTTTTACAATAGGTACAAGCAAGATAACTTTGTAGACACATTACTGGAACGGTTTGCAACCAGTGAAGATAATTTTGATTATTTCCACTTCAAAACTTCCTATATTGGAGCCACATCACTGAAAACAATCTAACTGTAGGGAAAAAAAAAGTGATGGGAAACAAGTCTGCTAATCTCTTCACAAAAATTAGACAGAGAAGGAGAGTAGTCTCCTGCAGATTAACTGAAGTCTTTCAGAGACAAAGACTTCAGTATTCTAAGCAAGAGAAATAAAATCCTCATAAAAATCCCTTCCTTCCCTTAATTTCTCTTTTTCCCTTCCTGCCACAACTAGTATAATTTATTTGTATACTATATCCGTCTCCATTGCGCCACAATGAAACACATTTTAAAATTTAAAAGGTAAAAAAAATACCATGTTCCCACCACAGCATCACTGGACACCATACTGCATAGAAAAATGAGTCGTGCCTTTGCAGTAATTTGACAAGAGAAGAACAAAAAGAATGGCAAAAATAGAACAATACGACTAAAGCTTGAGGAACGCATCGGTTCAATATTTAGCAATGCATAAATTGAGGTTTCATTTTTGTTTAGGTATATTTTGATTAGAACTAATAAATGACTGATTTTCCTTTGGTTCTTTGCAACAACAACATATCACCCAAAGAGCTTTATTCTTTATTCCCTTCTCATATAGCATGCCAAAGACTGTCTCAGTTTATGAATTAGCATTTAAAACTACTGTAGGTTATCTAACAAGCATTCAGATTCAATAGTACTTTTGACAGCAGTAAGTAAAGAGCCTTTTAACATCTTGAACACATGTGCTTGAAAAAAGTAGTTGCATCAAAGCAGTTCAAAGACTGCAGACAAAAACCAGTTAAAATCCAGTTTGCTGTGAGATGATTTCTGCATGGTGTAAACAACCTTTCACAACTCCCCATGGGAAACGTAAGACTATGTTCAAAATGAATCAGGCATATTTATAAAGATCATGAAGTGGTCAAATGCATTTGCATTTTTGGCAGATCACTCCATGGGTACTACTTGCTACAGTCTGTAGAAATCTCAAATCTCACATCAGCGTTGCCTATAGTGCTTTATTATTTATTACATGTTATGCTAAGTACCTGCGAAAGGGGACATTCCTTGGCCAATGAACTCTGGTTCATATCCTTCAGTAAGTCCTTCAGAGCATTTCTTACTGTTGTGTGAGACCATTGTTCAGGAGGCAAGTCTTCTAGTTTAGGGCAACTATTTGAAACACAGATTAGAAAGGGGATTATTACAAGATTGCATCCTGCTGCAGAACATTCCTTTAAGACAGACAGATTTCATTTTGCGCATCAAGCAGATGCATCTGGAGATTGCTCTCGGTCTCCTGATTGTTCCGATTAGTTAATTACTTTATACAACACATCTGCTGTATTGATGCATGAATTATACATCAGCTGCATGTGGCGACTATTTTTTCATGTTACTTCTACCTTCCTGCTCTGATGCGCTTGGTAAAACAATTTAAGGTGTAATGCTTTCTCACGACTGATCATGAAAAGCATTAATATATTAACCGTTTTTTCTTTTTTGTTGCCATGAAATTTAAGAACCTAGACAGCAACAATAAGTGTGAGCAAGTCATTCTTTTACAAAATGCACACAGATGGTACTGTTCATGATATGCAAAAATATTTTTCTCTTAAGTAAACTTTATGTAAAATGCCTTCTTGTAATGCATCATTTAATTGACTAAAATGCAATATAGTTTTAATGAGATATCCAAAGAAAATCTATGTATCAGAGCTATAAAAGTTTTCTGCAATAGTATACTGTAAGTTAAAGAAGAATTAGAGTAACTAAAAAGGAATTTAGGCAAGCCTTTGTACTATGAGCACAAAGCACAGTGGGAATTAAATACAAGCAATATTAACAGTTAAGAGCAGACAAGTAACAGTTCACTTCCCAGAACTGGTACATGACTTACCTGTGTAACTGGATTTTCAGTGTGACCACATGATACACGTCTTGCAGCATGTCTGCTACTGTAGCATCGGGGGCATCTGTCACATAGGAGAGTGGAACTGGATTCCACTTCCCAACCTGGATAAGCCCTGCAGGATTGTAATTTTCAGAGGGAAGGGGGAGTAAGCAAGAAGGAAAAATTGAAAGAAAGTGATTTACCTAATACCTAGAGGCAAAAGAATACCTGATTTTAACAAGATCACCACCTTTGTTTCCAACCTTTTAAATCTGGCAAAACAAAAGAACACCCCTCCTCCCCAAAACCCCCACCCACACATTACCAAGGAGAGGCCTTATCTATATTATGAAATTATACAAATGCATTACAGTAGTGATTTTTTTAATGTGTATAGAAGTATATTTCCCTAAGTTCCCATGATATCAGTAGGAAATGATATAATAGTTAGCATTCCTCTTAATAAATTAGAAAGGATTTTGCCATGCAAGAATTGAGCACCAAAAAAAAAAAATTACATTGCAGTCTATAAAGCCATCAGGAACAAAATAAAAGAAACAGAGCTGGATATTCAGTCATAAATGCAAGTTGACTCTCAACAGTCCATCTGCTCAAATATGCTTTACACTTCCTTGTGGATCCTCAGTGGAGCAGATTATTAAGGTCAATAAGCATACTAATGATTCAGTTCAAGTCTTTTTTCTTCTTTAAAAAAAAAAGAAAAAGAAAGGAATTTACCTCCACATTCCCCATGAACAAAAAGTGCACTAACTAAATAAAAACACATCAAGGAAAAAAAAATACAGACACAGAATCTGAAAGAAGTTTAAGAAGCAAAACCTGCATCGCATTCCTGAAAGAAATCCTGCCCCTCCCCCAAGACCCCACCAAAAACCACAAATCATTGTACAGTTTCATAATCTTATTTACCTTTTGCTTGGGCAGCAGAGCTGTGAGAATATCCAAGAGATAGCAATGCCATTTCAATCAGCTGGTTGAAAAGCATATCCTTCCTCACCAACACAAATTCTGCATGCTCCTCCTTAGAATCATACTCAATGGCATTTTCATAATGTTCCACTACACAGAAAACTGGAAGCATACTTCCTATTAAAAAAAATAAATTTCACATTTTAAACTTGAGTTATAGTAGAGTAGGTGGGTCTATACAGAGTTATGTAAATAAAACCTGTACGAACAGGCAGAGGAGGCATCAAGAATCATCACAAATACTTGATCAACATATTCCCCGAGTCCTTTCCCCTCACCCTCCCCAAAAAACCGAAAGTTCTACAAAACATACATCTTCCTGAAAGGCAGAAATGCAAATTTATCTCTCTTGATCAGATACAGATTTAAAGAATTACCTGCTATAGAAATAACAAGGTTGACTGAAGAGAAGTTGATTCTTTCTGTCCTGCCTGATTTGTTGTGAGTTGCAGGCAGCATGAGAACCTAAATACATACTGCAGATGTCTTCACTGTAAGCCATTTTAGTACCAGCCACATAATTTTGTTTGTTAACATTAAAACTTTCTTAGTCCTGCCAAAAATATTTAATTGCTTTCAATAACAACAACAAATCACCTTATGTGTTATATATTCACTCTGAAAAGAGTACACAAGGAAACAAGGCAAAAGTTAACACTAATTCGTGCTTCATTCACTGAGTGCACTTGAGCACTACTTTCACTTGCATCTTTAAGGAACAAATCATGATTTCAATGCCGCTTTAAGAAATGTACCTGCAGTTCAGGCTTATTTTTGCTGTTCTTGTTGTTGTTATCTCCTGCACTTTACATCCCACAACGCTATTTTGGCATGCCTGAAAGTTAATTACTAATTTCCAGTATTGTAGCATCACATGGCAAACCCTTCCATAGACTGCACAGAATATTAAGCAAAAAACCTTTTTTCTTTCCTTTTGCCTTTTTTAAAATTTTTTCCTCCCTTTTGATGACAGAGAGAGAAGTAACAAACAACCCAAGTTGTTTTAGGGACAAAATTTCTCTCAGCAATCAGATTCCTAGACTTTATGAAAATCCCTCCCAGCCTCCCAGATGGACATGGATGACAAAATGACCCGTGATTTTAAGATCCATTCCTGTTCCACTGTCTCCAGCAGCACAGGTTAGAATCTCTTAATGACAGAAAGCAGAAGGGTTAAAAGGAGATGTACAGAAATGTCTTATGGCAGCCTGCCAGAGGGGTATCATCTTTAGCATAAATGATGACAAGGGTTATTTTAACAGGGCACCCAGGAACTCCAATTAGTCCTACAATGTTAATGCCTCTATAACCACTGCCCTCTAGACTTACAGAAACCTCCTAACCTGCTGAGGTGCACCAGACATGCTGTAGTCTAAAAGGAAGCTTTACTCTTGACAATAGAGTAAGACCACGTCTGCTGATTTGTGCTCTAACGCGTAGTAAGAAATCACGATAAAAAAGATATCTCTTAAGCATATATATTTAAACTACATCTGTTCACCAGAGAGCCAATCTCTGGCAAACAAACCCCTTCAGGCTTGCAAGGAAAAGCTCACAAACTCACTCCAGTTTGCCCAATAGACTCGGCATGAAAGACTGAAAGATAAGAGCAAAAGCTTGCCAATTTTTATATAGTGCAGGAAGGATATTTTTGGGGGGTTTTTATGGGTTTTTTTTTGTTTTGTTTTGTTTTGATTTTTGGGATTTGTTTATTTGTTTATTTTGTTTGTTTGTTTTTTGGGAGGTTTTTTTGTAATCTGAGTGAGACTGGCCAGGAAGGGAGAGAAGACCAAAGCAGAAGCAGTACATGCAAAGTGGTGTTTACTTCATTGCTTTTAAATAAGCTGTGGACACACACGATTCATCTGCAAAAAGGTGGTGGTTTGTTTTTTGGCTTTTTTCTCTCTTCCAGGCTCTCATAATTGATGTCTCACCTACTACCATCTGAGTCAGAGTAAGGGCTCAAAATTCTTAAGTAGTTTCACCAGTAACTCCTGAAGATAAAGTATAAGCAAAGCTTCATTCCAACAAACAGTGCAGATACATCCAAAACTAGCTAAAGCTAGTTTTGTTTTTCCCCTTATCAGCTCCTACAAACTAAGTTATGATCAGACACAACACACAGGTACTTTGTTGCTTATCAGAATCCTTTTTGCCAGGTACATGGTTTCCTCAGTTGCAGCATTTTGGGAAATGTCGTACTTTAAACAACACAGGAGAACCTCCTGGCCAAATTTTGATGCACAGCATAGATTAACAGTGGTGGATCCCGGTAGCGTGACACAGGTATCATCTGACTACAAATCAAGCTACTAAATCTTTTAGCAAACTGTCACTAGTGTCCTTCTGTTAATGTGAAAAATGTTATACAGGAGAGCACAATCTCAGCTGGCTGATCACTCCTGCTAGTACTTGGCAAGACCTCCAAGTGCAGCAACTTCATAACCTTCTAGTATTAAAGGGGAGAGCATTGGTCAGTGCTCCCTGCTAAAAATACAGCATGATTTAAACCTGAAGGCAGTGTTAGAGCTTTTGCTGAAGGTTTACGAGTCTGTGTAAACAGCACGTCTGCCATAAGGAGCAGTGAAGTCTGTAGAATCCTTGTCTAAAACTGTCCTGGCATTAAAGTTTGCTGTGCAAATATCACATAATACCAGAGACAGCTGAAATCTCCTATTTAGGAATTTATGGAACTTATATGTTTGCAGGCGTCAGAAAGTCCTTTTTATACAGCCCCACTGCTTCACTGTACAATGTTAATGCACTCTGCTTGAAAAGCCGTAATAAATTATATTTTTAATGCTCTTACCCTGGCTTTCTTAAGATGCATACATTCTTGGCAAACAATCAATAAATAGGGTAATCATGAGCAGAGGCCAAAGAATTTGCTGAAGTGCTGTTTTTCCATTTTTAATAGATAAAGATCTAACAATACGGACTGCTGTGTCTGTTCATTTCAGGATCAATATATTCTTTGTTTTCGCCAAACCGAGGAAAAAATAAATGATTGTACGATAAATGTTATGCATCAGACACAATGAAATTCCTCTGCCTTCTAACTTTGTGCGTTTAAGAGTCTTGGTTGCAATTTGCACTTTGCTTAGCAAATACAAGAAAAATCTGGATGATAAACGTAACTGATTATACTAGGAAAAGTAGAGGCTGTTTTAAGACATATGCCAAATTTCATGCAGCACATTTTGATTTAAATTAGCAAGCTTGCAGGACATGGTCAGAAAGATTTACAAATTTTGATAAGCAAAATTTGCATATTATTGTCCTTTAAAAGTATTTTCAATGCAAAGAAAAGCCATCCATATACAAACATCAATGATTCTAAATGTGCCTTTTCCTTGTGTAAATGTCTAATTACAGCAAACCAGCCACTGAAAAATATGACACCCAAGTTGTTCATTGTTCAATAATGAATTGTACTTAAGAAAATAAACTGCGAAGATTGACATCATAAATGACTTTTCCAATGTGATACCTAAAGATTTACACTCTCTCCTTTAAACTAACTTGCAACTGCTATGGAAATAGTGCTGCCCTTCCAATCTTAGGACCATCATTAGGAAGAAAGGCGAGAGTTCATTTTGGGGGTTCAGTATTTACTCTTACATATTTTTGTGTTTCTTAGTCTAGCGCTTACTCAAAGAATTAATGCACCAAACTACTTACATTTCAGTGTAAGAATTTGCTTTAATCAGAGCAGCTAGCCTTTACCTTAACAAAAATCAGACTCCACCCTGAAAAGCAAGATGCTCCACCCAAGAATGAACCTTACATTTCCCAAATGTGATTTATATCAGAATTGGGAATATATAGTATTTTAGAATGGAGATTTTAATCTTGAAATATAAATGAAGTAGAGTCTGCAAAATATGCTTCCCCCCCAAACATTATAAATCATATTTCTCTAATACAGAATTATCAAAAGTGTTACCTTTTCTAATATTAGTTTTCATCAGGTGTCCAGAGTGTTTTAAAGGCACTCCTTGCATTTTAGTTCCTGTACTTCCAAGTCTTCCTCTTCCTAATGGGCTCCCATTCTGTTCCAAGCGCGCAATTTTGGCTGGTGGACCCTTCGGATCGCTTACATTGTTAGACATTTCTGAATGTTCTTTCCCCTGAGTTGCCTCGTTCAAATGATCCATACTCAGTCCCGCCTCTAAAGATCACCTGCCATGATTCAAAAAAAAATATATATATGTTGTACACGTGTGCGCATATGTATACGTACACAGCCTGCACATGTACAGAGACAGATATATATGTATCATAAGCTCATAAAGAATAGATAACTGTTTTAACCAGAAAGAAATGCCCTTTTTAAAATAAACAAACTTATTCTTCAAAAATTACCTCATATCCCAGTTTACAGAGAGATTGTATCAATCTAATGGAATGGTCTCTTAAAAGCCAACCAGAGTACCTCTTAAAATAAAAAATTTTAAAAAGAATAATTTTTGGAGATATTCTACTAAAACCGAGTGTCTAAAACTCATATAAGTGATAATGATTGCCAAGGTGTGTGCTCCAAGACACCTATTGTTACAAATCTCACAGAAAAATTTGTTATTAATCGCGGATGTTTTTATTGTGGAGAATGATTCTAATGAAAAATTTCTTGATTTATTTCATTATAAAATGGATAAACAACAATAGAGAGATTGTTAAAACTTTAGTTGAAGGAGCAACAGATTTATTAGAGATGTAGACTACAGTCCATTTAGAATTCCTCTCTCCCTTAAAAAGAGAAGTTAGAAAAGAATTTGACATTTAACTTCAGAAAGCAGTGGCGGGAGATGGTTGCTTTTGAGTTTCCTAACCAATATGATACAGAGTTTATCAACTTTTGCAAGGTTCAAAATATTTAATTTTTCAGATATTAAGCTTTGGGTGTTAAACAGAGTAGTTTATTCAATTAAGATAAATAACTTACGGTGAATAGTTTCTCACCAGACATAAAGCTGGGGAAAAATCCTCCACAATTTCTATAGTACTTTTGATACCATTAAATATAAAAAACCCCAAAACCTGGGTGATGCTGACACAGCTATTTGAAACCAAAAAACCAGAATTTCAATAGCAAATTAAGAAAAGGTATATATTAGCATGCTTATACTTCCCTTTTTATAAACTTTTGAAACCTCTGTGCATGAATAACAATTACAGTTAAATCATAAAAATCTCCCAACCCTCCAACATAACAGAGTAAGTTTTAAAGATTTTTTGCCACTGATCAGAACCTGCTTTGCCAACTATATTTAAAAACCTTGCTGAGAGCAAAGGCATCTTTCTGTTTATGATTTCACTAATCAGTACTGTTGTGATTGNTATAATCACTAAGGACAGGTCAACAGACATTAATCTTCGAACTAGTATTTACATTAGCAAGTACAAATACTAATACTGGGGAAGTCATATTTAGAAAGACTAGTGTGGATCGGATAATTGCTACTTTCTTTCAGTTGCCTAGTAATTCAATACATTTTCTGCACATTTCATAGTGAAGTTATTAGAGCCTAAATATCTTGGAATCTTTATATATATATATACACACTTCCATGTCACTAATATACATGCCAATGATAATTTTGTAGACTATCTTTTTCCTGTTTGAACATCACACTGCTTTTCCCGATACAGCAAAGAAAGAGGCAATGTATTAATTCAAACCTTTACAAGCAACCTCAAGAATGCAACCAAACAGAGGAAGCTCAGACAATCGTTATTTTTCCTAATGCTGTTAGGTGACAGGCTAAGGTTCAACATTCATCTTTATCCCATCTGTTTTAGGTCATGCATCTCATTAACAGTAAACATGCCTATTTTAGCCAGTTTTCAAAAAGAATTTTTTTAACTGTGCTAAGTGTAACCGAAGAAAAAATTACAGACTCAAACTGTTAACATCTTCCGATGTTTCTAACAATGCTAACATACCATAGAGCTGCTTTTCTGAGACTGGTCTATCTCAAGAAAAAGGGGATTAACAAAAAATAAGAGGAAAAAAGAGGGGTGTGTGGTGGGGGGAGAAGAGTAAAAGAAAACACACACAAAAAAGCTTTGAACAAGAAATTCCTCATCACTTTTGGCAACTTCAGAAGTACTCTAAGGTACAAAGGTTCTTTGCTACGAAAAGTATCTAGTCATCATGAGTCAGAATCACACTATATCATGTACAGCGAATAAAAGTGATAGATCGCCACTTAGTTAATACACTGACTGCAACCAAAACACCAAATGGGTCATTTTCGATTGGTCTGAGAATACCCACCCATCGGCATCCTTTCACCGCTTAGTCATCTTGTAAAAAGCTTTATGTTACAAAGCAAAATTACATGCACATAAAACACCTAATTTACTCATTTAAACTCCATGCCCAAGGCTAAAGTTCACTGAAACCTCAGTTTGGAATAGTGATGAGCAACAACCAGCATGGCCTGCCCAGGGAGAGGGTGGCAGGAAAGACCTATCATCCCTGCCGGTTCCAGGCCAGGAGTCTCCCCGGATTTCACATTTAGGCATCTTTCAAAACTACAAGTTTTCATCACAGATCAGTGAGAGCAGAGCACAGTTTCAAGGCACAGTTTCCCGGAGCCAGCGTACATGTACAGGCACACCGCGCAATTTCTGAATGAGAGTCGGTGCCGTATCTCCTTTTGTCGCGAAGTAACGCTGCCGGTATTACATTATTTCTTTCTCTCCTCCTGAATCAGCCCCCTCCCCATGCCTTTCCCCTCCTCTTCCCTCCCTCCCCCATAAAAACCCATAATCACATTTGAGAGAGGCTCCGCACTTATCCGTTCCATATGGCTCTCACAATCCAGGCCAAGCTTTCCCTGTGACCTTTTAAAGAGACAAAGAAGCAAAGTACTTATCTAGAAACAGAAACACTGCAGTTTTCTGAGTGAAATTAGCAAAACCGACCCGAAACTCACCACTTCAAAACTTGACAGCATATAAATAACAAAAACAAAGGAGGTTTCCTTTGCAGCCCGAGCTCTTGAAGAGGAAGAAGTTCAAGACTGATGTTTTTAGGTCCCCCCCTTTCTGAAGGGGGGCTGGGGGGGGGGGCAGCAGACCTGAGGACTACTTCCCCTAATATTCTCTTATTTTTTTTTCTTTTTTTTCTTGTTTCTATTTTCCTCTAGGCGGGGAGGGGCAAAAACAGATAGCGAGAAACAGAGTAGCCATGAGCAAAAATGGCAATGGACAAAAAAATAGAGATTAAATATCTTTTGAGAGAGCCAGTTTTCGAGGTTTAGCAACAGAAGACAGAGCTCCAGAGCAAATTGATCAGACAAGTGTAACGCTCAAAACGAGGAATTAATAATAATAATAATTTAAAAATAAGTAGCAGGTTTAAATTAAGGTGGAGGGCGATTTAAGTCTAGCTATCCTTTCAAAAATAAAACCAATGCGTAAAGGATCAAGTGAGAAAGGGGGTTATTAAAAAAAAAAGGCAAAGAAAAAAAAAAGGCAGCTTTTCTATCCAGTGTGAAGAGCAGAAAGTCTACTTCTAGGTTGTCACTTACACTATTATTCTCCAATAGGCACCCAGAGGAGCAGCACACACAGAAGGAGTCCGCTCCCCTCCCCCTCCGCAAAAATATACACGGTAACAGCCCCCAAACTTTCTGCGGAAACCTCAGCCCCAGAGATCGCTACTGAAGATAAAAAGAAAAAAAAAAAAGTGGAGAGAAAATTGAAGGAAAAGGCACTAAAATGCCACTTTTAATCTCCCCTTTGGGGTCCGGGGGGGGAAAAAAAAAAAAAAAAAGAAAAAAAAAAAAAGGCAGAGAGGACCTGTCTCCTCTCATTTACCGGGGGCTGTTGTGCGAGTGAGGGGGGGAGAGAGGGAGCGAGAGAGAACGGGAGAGAGAAAAAGAACAGAGGGGAGGAAGGAAACACACAGCAAGGCACACCACCACCACCACTACAAAAAAGTGACGAGGTTTCACTCCCTCCAAGTCCAACACCGGGAGAAATTATAATTTAAAAAACCCCGATTCTATTAGGAAAAAAAAAGGAAAGAAAAAAAATAGAAAAAGAAAAAAAAACAACAAAAAACTGGTTCTGCTTCTGCAAAGAAAAAAAAAATCTGGGAACTCCGAGAAGAGTTACTCGCAAGAAGGGGTAAAAAATATAAAATAGAAAGGTTGTAAAAAGCCAACAACAACAAAAACCAAGCCAGCAAAAAAACCCCAGTACCAATTGAAAAAGAATAATAATGGCAGGCTTTGTATTTTGTCTTTTTTTTTTTTTTTTTTAATTCTCGTTTCCCCTCGCTGGCTGGGTATGGTTGTTATTTAGGCCGGTTTGGTGGTTGTTGCTGGATGTTACATGGATATGTATGTGTGTGTATGTGTGTGTGTCCCCGGACGGAGCTGCCTCGCTCTCCTCTCCCCCCCCTCCTCTCTCTCCCTCTCTCTGTTTCTGTCCCCATTAAATTATTAGTTGACTCATCACTACTCCTCCTCCTCCTGCTGCTGCCGCCGCCGTCCCCTGCTCACAGCCTCCTCTCCTCCTCCTCTCCGCTACCGCTCGCTGCCGCTGCTGCCGCTGCTTCTTCTTCCTCCTCCTCATTTTAATACAAAATAACACCGAGGCCACCGG
>VWYI01040094.1:72184-87851 GCA_013399455.1 Anthoscopus minutus | reverse complement strand
GGCCGCGGCGGCCCTGCAGGTGGGGTGCGCTGCGGGGGCCGCCCCGGGGAGCCAGCGGCCCACGTGGGGGAAAGAAGTTTCTCCTTTCCTCCACTTGCCGTCGGTACCAGCTGGGGTCAAAGAAAAGCACCACCGCGGTTCTGAAAGGCGGCCGAGGCTCGGTGAAACCGGCCCGTTCCGCGGAGGGCATCGTCCACCACAGCTCTGGTGGCTCCGCTGGGCGCCGCGGCCAGCCAGAGCAGGCTGCAACGCATCGTGGGTGAGAGCGATACAGCGCTCCGGGCTCGGAACGGCGAGATGCCACTTCCCCACGCCACAGAATTGTCCCTGTGTCGAGTCCGCAGCGCGGGACCGAAAGCCACCCCTGAAAGGTGAAAGCTAAGAGGTGGTAAAGTATTGACAAAATAAGTAACTGCGAGACAGACGGCTTTTTCCCATGATGCACTTGGAAGAAAGTAACCCAACTAGCCAAACTTGAAAGCAACAAGTTTGTACAAGCTGCGAGATAAGCGAAAAATTAAACTTCTTTATTGATAAAATGCATAATGTTTGAATAGACTATGTCTAAAGGGAAAGTTGCATCATCGACCAAAGAAAACATTAATTACTGCATAGATAAGTATATAACCAAAATGTTTAGGGCAGTGACTTTAAAACCGACAACAGAACAACGACAAAAACAATACAAACACGAGGCAGCAGCAAAAGTAGGTGAGTGAAAAGGCTAATAACAATCCTGTATTGCACAAAATAGTATGGCCTCTGAACATAGAAGGGGGAAATGATTAAACCTATAAAGAGAAAATTTTGCACTAGGCGTATATATTACTTATTAACAAGAGAAATGCATCAAGACAAGGTAAAGAATCACATTGATGTTTACTAAAATAAACACAAACAGCATATAGGACATGCAGGAAAAAGAAAATGGTAATAGGGTGAAATGCATGAAATATTTATATTCTGCAGTGCATAAAATAGATTATAATCTCAGAAGCAAAGAAATGCAAGGCTTGAAAATGAATACACTGTTACATAATACTATTATTCAAAGCAGAGCAAGTGGAGGTGGCATATGTATGAAACATGAAAAGTTGTACCTATGTTGTGTGTCTTGAGAAGAGTTACTAAGATCATTACCGAGACGCTGAAAAAGAAAAATAAAACCCAAAGGGACATGTTTCACAAAGAAAAAATGGGAAAATGTAGATGACATCTTCCATAACATATGATCAAAGGGGTAACTGTCTAACAGGTTGGTTGTTTAGAAACCAGTCTTTTTTCAATAAGACAGAGTATCAATCAGTCTCTCTTAAATACATATATATATTTCCCAAAACATTTGAATACTTGGAAGAAAACTGCGTTAACTAGTTAAATTCAAACTTTGTGGGCACAATGGAAAATATCAATGCATTATTTTTTCAGTCTTTTCAAAAAAGCCTGATAAGGTAAACTTAAACTTCAGCAGTAAGCAAGACTGGCCACTAAAGAAGAAAATTATGAAGGATGTGAGAGTTTCAGCTGGCAGTATGCAGCATGATGGAGGAAAAGGACATTGAAGATAATTTAAGAGATGTAGAGCAGATTAGAATAGAGCAAATATGATCTGGAACAAGATTTGGGACTAAAATACCACTTTATAAAAATGACAATAAGAAAAATAACAACAACGAAAAATTAAAATCTTCTAAAATAATTTTTGCTTTGGTGTTCATAAATCATTATGTTCATGGCCAAAAAAAACCAAAACAACAAAATGTTTGGATTAAAACAAAGTGATTAATCTAAAAAGCAGAGATGGTGAATTAAAGGAGCAGGGAGATAACAATCTGATAATACAGGAGCACAGAAGGCCTAATAATGATATTATTACGCACACTAACCAAACACTGACAAACAAATATTCTGTTAATTATATAATAATGCATATGCTTCCTATGCTTGGGACAAATGATTATGGAAAAGAACTCTCTTCTTGAAATTGCATATATGCACTAAACCCTATAAACTCCCTACAACATGGATTAATCTAATTCCCATACCCCACTTAAGCCTGGTGAAGTATTTGCTACAGACTTGGAAAGCTGAGCGTGGAACCCTTGCTTTGACTAGAAAACACGAATTACTGAAGGCTGCTATGTCTTGACAGATAGACAACAATCAGGTATCTCTTATCAATACCAAGCTACTTGGAAATAATTCAAGATACAGATATCTGATTTTCATCTGACCTATTCCAATTTGCACTTCACTGTGTCAACTTTGATATTAAAATGTTCAGCTAGAATAAAGATATTTATAATAAAAACATATATAAAGAACAGAAGATGAATAGATACTGTCATGGATACGTATGCAGGCAATCATTTAAACATGCGGCAATAGTAACATCACATTTTTCATAGCTTCTAGTCAACCTACAGCAGGCACATATATGCCTAATAAAGGTTATTAATCCTTAATAAAGTTGTTGCACTGTTTTTATTATATATAAATGCATTTTGCCCTAGCTTATTTTGAAATAAGACAAATATTTAAAAAGTTGGGCTTTGTGTTTTCAACCCCATGGTGAATTAACTCTCAAGCAGCAGTCTCAGTAGCTACAAAGCAAAACAAATTCTCCAGTATGGCATGCTGCCTCAGTGCCTTCTAAGGTCTCTATTCCAATATTTTCTTGTTCAAAATAAATTAGGAAATATGGGCCCAAATCTTGAGGCTTGGCTCTTGTGCAATGCAAACAGAAATGACCTGGCAGCAGAGCAAAACCAGCATGGCTGTGTATTCTCTTTTATCAGATTTCTTTGGGGAGATCAGGCTGACTGGCTTTTACACATATGTACTTCTGACAATGCTGCAGGTCCTTTGGGCAACCCGTAAGCACCATCCCATGCTGGACATAATGCAGGGCTGTGCAGCAGCAGTGGGACTGCTGGGAAATTCTCTTCAGTGGGGATTTGAATGCATTTCTCCCACACCAAGGTGTGATGAGTGTACATCTATGGGTAATGGTAACTGCTGGGCAGAAAGGCAATGGTAGTACCATTCTGTGTCATTCTGAAGGTAAACATCTGTGGCTGGAAGGTGGGTGATGCCCTGGAGGGCTTGTGCCTACTTGCCGTGTGGGTTAGACAGAAGTGTGGGTAAAGGGGAACGATGCACCCCGCGGTCCTTTCCCACATCTACCTGTGCAAACCTCAGCACATCACCACTGTAGTGCCAATGCAGTCCCACAGCCCTACAAGTTTTGCACCTCAGACTGCAGTTGTTTTTCAGTCTCCTCAGACTAACTTCCCCTTTGCTTTGCTCTGAACAACAATAGTTGCCTGACACCGCTCAAATGCTTCAACCAACCTAACTGCGGCAATCTCAATTTACATACGACCCAAGAATCCAGTGCACACCAATGTGAATCACAGCATTCTGCAACATCCCCCACACTGAACTCAAAAGTTACATACCAACCTAGATTTTTTTGACTGCAACCTGCCCCAGCCTGGATAGGATGCCTGTCAAAAAGCAAAAGTGCTATGAAATGAAATTCATAGCACTGAAAGGCATCGCACACAAGCTGTCGTCCCCTCTCACATTTTGCATGAGCAATTTCTGCTCGTTTGTGTTCTCTCACACACCATGTCCTGAAACAGTTACGTAAAATGAATATTTAACTTACGATAGTCAGCTGTATTGAACTGCACTTAATGGGTTATTAAGTAAAGTAAATTATCCTTACCATATTCATCAGAGGTGAAAAACCTACATATATGGCTACATGTAGTGCATTCATTAGTCTACAGACCCCAAGGCCCCTGGGAAGTATCAGATATCTACACAGTGTCCCATGGTGCTGCATTTTTTAGCTGGATGTCTCAGCTAGCTTGCAGATATGTAAAATCATATACAAACAGACATCTCCCTATTGATTGCCTCTGTGACGAGGCTCGTTTACTCCTGCAAATATTATCTGCAATGTACTTCAATCATGGAATCTTTTTTTAAGATGGAGTTGAATAAGAATATGAAAAATGTGATTTTGGATAAAACAAGTTACTTTTAGTCAAACTACTGCACTATTTTGTGCAAGTCATTTAATAGCTGTATGTCTATTTTGACTAAGATGCTCATGCAACTGAAGTAAATACATACTTCTGCAGATGTGGCCCCAACAGTTATTTCAGTTCACCCCTTGGTGAGTCATGGAGAGACAAAACGCTGGAAGAAAATTGTGGAGTAGAATCCAACAACTCTGTGCGGCATGATGTAGGGGAGGGTGAACAGGGGCACTAAGAAGAATAGTGAGTCTTTCACCCCTGGTTGCCATAAGAAATCTTAGCTGCTTAAAATTGTAATAGAGAGGTATCCACTTTCCCATAAAAGATTACAGCAATCAATATTAATGGTTAATCACATAAATCTTACTCTGTAGTTCCACAGTCTCTTGCCTGCTATGTGGACAAACTTAGTTCACTTTTTGCTATCTATAGTAGGACATCAACTCCCACAGACACTATCTATATGTTATTTAATATAAGCCAGTATGTTTTATGACTGTGGACTTCAAAACCTCTTCAAATAAAAAGCTTCAACTTTAAAAAAAGCTTTTTGAAGACCATATTCTCTTCCATCCTGAACACTAGACTAGGACCTTGATGAGTCATGCTTGTAATTTCCATGTGGCAACTACAGCCAACTACTTCCACAAAAAAGGACAAATAAAAAAAATGCAAAAGAGCTTTATATAATAATATTTTATGCAATTAGGCAGCTGGAAGAAAGTAGGAAAGTTGGCATCTTAAGATCAGCCAAGTTTCCCGTGTCATAAATGTATGTTCAGCAGGTCACTAATTTCACAGCTTTCTCTCCAGAGGTATAATTTTTAGGCCTTTCATGTGAAGATGCTTAATGTGGGACACTAAGAGATGAAAAAAGAGTGGTTCCTGTTAAAGCCCTCATCATCACAGCACTAGATAACTCCTAGGCATGAGATAGGCATATAATTGTTACCTAAAAGAGTCAGTTGATAAGCGGTTATTTTAGGGATGTGTCTGAATAGAAACTCTATTAATTTAACAGTATGTAAATCATGATCCCTGGACATAGAAAGCCATAGTTCCTGTTATTTTTACTTGTTAAAAGGAAAATCACATCAAGTTCTCTCCAAAGTGGTTTTCAATGTTGTTTGCAATTTTTTGAGTGGTTTGCTTTTTTTTTTCCCATTTTTTGACTCATTTTCCCTCACTTCAAACCACTGTGTTTCTATCCCAGTATGCTTTTATGAATACAGAAATTTGAACCAACAGTTCTGGGTAAAGATGAATTTTGCACAGCCCAAGCAAAGCTGTGCGTTATTGTACAAAACGTCTGAACCACTGCACTTAGCCCTACAGAGGATTATTCAGGTATTATTATCTAGAGCTTAGATTTTTGTGTTGTTGAGCTCAAACTGCAGCGAGTTCTTACATAAGAATTCTTCATTAACAGGAGTATCATCTCTGTCATTGACCTGATAGTACAAATAAAAATCTACTGACACAAACTGAAAACATGGAAGAGTTTTAAGTCAAAGGAAATGGTTAGAACTGATTGATGAATTGAACTATGTCAAACTTTCATTATGAAACACAAAACCACATGAAATGTCCTGTTTCCAGTTTCATTAACTCAGAACTCTGCACAGGTTATGCTATACGTTTTCTAAGGTTCAAAACCTTTTAAGTGAAATTGTGCATCTAATTATGGCCAAACTTGACAGGAGTCAATATTCATTGTACATAAAATACATGCAAAATGTGTGGTTTTGATGTAAAACAATTTGAAAGTTGTTGGTTTTGGCCAAATTAGCATTTTCTTCTAGGGCTCCTTCCAAACTCAAATTCAGATGATTCCACCGTAACAAAGATGAAATGAGTGAGTTTTTCAGTTCTTTTCAGGACCAATTAGCTGTTAATATTGACAGTGCTTTCAGGGAACAAGATACCTGTTAATATTACCAGGTGCTAACTAAAAAAGGTTTAGCTTGTGCAGTGTCACTAAGATAAAGGTCATTTATAATGTGTCAGAGTATGCTTAGTTTAATGCAAACAACATAAAGCAAACCCAAATAACTTCAAAATGTTACTCCAAGCGCCCCATAAATGTTAAAAATACTTTTTCTGGTTTCAGGGGGAAAAAAAATAAAGAGAGAAATTAATAAAAATGTATTCAAGTATTTGGTGAATTCATTTGCTTAAAGCAACTACATTTCTAGATTTCCTGCTAGGTGACTACAATGGAAACAAACTGAAATGGAGAGCAGCAGTTGGAAACCCAGTAGAATGCAGTATTTTTACAGTAAAATTAAGTTAATATTTATGATAGTAATTTATACTCATTAAAGCATTTGAAGGAGATGCCTTAACAGGTGTGTAAAAGTTCCTGCATTAAATACAAAAATTTGTGGGGAAAGATTTCTTCTCCGTAATTTGCTTCTGGCAGGTTATACTATAAACTCCTTCCTGCATTAGATTTTTCCTTCACAAATGTTAGTAAAATGCTCATGAGAAGTTTTGGAATAATCTGCTCATGAAAGATGCAGTGCATTCTCTCAACTCATTTTTCCTTTATAGGTATACAGATGGAAAACCTCTCCGCACCACATCTGCAAATGTGCCACTTCCAAAGCGGGAAGTGGGGAGAGGCAGGTGAAGAAATGCTCCAAATTATTGTAGTAATAGAAAAATAATGTCCACATCAACTTACCCCTACATTTTTCAAACACGGGACACCTTCAAATACAGGAATCGCTCAATGTGCTGCCATGAATGAACTACACAGAAACACATATCACATCTAAGCCCATGCTGAGAACTCTTTTAGATACTTTTGTATGAAAAGAAAAAGAAAAAATATTCAGATCTTCATTTGCTTAATACCAAGTGGTCATTGTTTTGACCATATCACAAAGAGTTATTGTCTTTTCTTCTTGATTTAGTTCTGTAAATTCTTTCCATGACCAAAAGAAGTATTGCGCTCAATCCACACTGAACTTTTTAATAAAAAGCAGTAAAGCAATCTACTTCATTGTCAAGTGATTGAAAGAAATTTAATTAATGCCTTTGGAGGGAACGCCTATATAAGTATCACAATCACAAGAATGTGTGTATATGCATATATGAATACATATGCCCAGCCACAGTCTACCCTGTTGCTTTAATGTCATAATGCTGTAGTCCATGAGCAGCTGAAGGCAAAAATGAACTCCTGTAATTTAAAATATCGTGCTGACACAATTTTAAGGTCAAATTACATTGTGTAGTTTATTAGAAGATTAAATGCGTGCTTCATCACACTTCAGCCTTAGAAAAGGCCAGCAGTATAGAAATGCTCACAGACAAACAAATTAAAAATAGTAAGTTATAAACAGGGGAAAACAAGTTTATGCCACATCAACAAAACCAAAAAGAAACAAAAAACCCCAAACCCAAAAAGCAAAAAACACAAAGACGCATGAAAAGCAGTATGCTATGTTAGATGTTTATCTATACATAAGAGACAGGTGTCACAAAAACAAAACAAAAAAATCACGAAGCTAAAGAGAAACTTTAACTCACCAGTTTCCATCTGTTATATCTGAATTCATGCATAATTGATTATCCATGACTGGTAAGTTCTTTTTTTTCACTAGCCTAACACAGTTTTCTAAACATTATGTGTTAAATCACCACCAAAGTAAAGGGTGTTTGAGAAACCGTAAGGGCAGAATAAAAATTTTTAATGAAAAATAACATGTCAGTTAATAATAGAGCTGACCTATGTTTAAGAGAGAAATTTTAATCATGTGCATATTAAATATTAATAACCTATTCTGTTATTGTTATAATAAGGTTAAGTAAGCTTCTCCATGCTTAAGGAAAGAGAAAAAGTAGGAATATATAACAGTGAAAAAAAGCACTGAGAAGCAGAGACATAAGGAAAATGTGTCAACAATAAACAAGAGGAAATGAGAAAGAAGGAAAAGATGAAGGTGGAAACTAATCTCTATGTGTCATTATGACTGCCAGAGTACTGGCAAAGCAGCAGCATCCTTTTATTTCAATTTTAATCATTTCTGAATTTTAATACCCTGCTCCTTTTGTAATTCTCCTGGCATTCCCTATATGCATCCATCCCAGCCAAAACACCAGTGTAAATTAAATGGCACGCAACCGCACCACTGATGTAGTTCTCCCAGTAGAACCTATTGAGTGACCAAAAAGCAGAGAAGGTATGACTACTTTGTATCCCCACAGACTGCTGGCCAATTAAGTGACTTAATGTTCTTCAATTCCTTTAATTTTGAAAAGAAGGGCAGTGGTTAGGTAACCCAGCAATATAGAGCCATTAAAAAAAAATAAAGCAAGCCAGTAGTAATACAATAATCAGTGACCATCAGGGCCTGGAAAAATGAGTTTGCTCTCACTGGCACTAAGGAGCATCACATGATTATTTAATTACAGCTCTAATTTTTGTCTCGTGGATGGCAACATATCAACAATTAATAGGGCAAATAGAGGAGACTGCATTTTTAAAGAGACAGAACCTATATGAAATAGTGCTTGGTAATGCAATTTATCAGACAGTATAATGCTTCTTACGGCATATCTGTCATCCTGCCAAACATATAAAGAAATTCTACTGGTTCAATTCTCTTGCATGGTATCCATAAAATTCTTCTGGAATGCTTAGAAAACAATAACTACACCTATGAGTATCCTAATTGTCATTTTAGGCAGCAGTGAAGAAGTTGGTTATTTGTAGGGCTCGCAGCCCATGTAAAGTAGTGGAATCACAAGTTTCAAATGCAAACAATGCTATAAAATTTTCTTGTGAAGATTATAACAAAATTCATTAGGAACGGTGAAAATTATTATGGGATTCAGTGAATAAAAAGTGAATAAAAAAAGAAAAAGGTCAATAAAATACAGTCAATGGGATAGAGATTGATTTTGACTGATTGACTTTACTGTGAGATTTCCTTACAAAGCGTACCGAAACTAGGGGCTCAAAACCTGTATTGTACCATTCCTGCACAGGACTGCTAGATAAGAAATTAAAAACAAGACCTGAAAGAAGATGTATGATACATATAATCAACTGAAAAGCTCTGCTTTAAAACAGTTGGACTCGGTTTCCCTTGTGCCTTATCCTGCAATGACGGCAATACGGAACCTAGGAACTGTGGGAAGTTCACTATGTCAAGAAGAACTTTTAACAATTTGGAGAATCTGGAAATATAACAAAAGAAAAACTAATCTCATGCACCTTTTGCAAATGTAATCACTTTTCCACAGCAATGGGTGGACCAAGCTGCAAACCCATCAATTTCTATTATCCAGTGTATGTTTCAGACAATAGTCAATATCTGACATGACAAAAGCAAGCTCCAAATTTCCTCTCAGCAATAAAGTGTACCTGTGAAAAACCTACCATACTACACTTAGATTATTTTTTTTAATCCTACTTCTCAATATAAAAATTAAACATGCTTTTTCATTTGATATTCTAAAATCTACCCTTCGAACAAGCAAAGAAACACTGGGTTTGGGCCCTTGCACAGAAAAAACTCCACTGCCAAACAGCACTTCAAGTATTATTGCAAAAGGTATGACTAGAGAAGCAGTACTGTTACAATAAATGCTCCATTCCTCCCCAAAATTGTGTTAAATTAAGTTGTTTTCATTGAAGTCATGAACATTCTGGATTGGAGATCTTAATCTATAATCTTAAAAAGAAAGCTGGCAAGCAAGAGCCTGTATGTAAAAGTAAATATCATTCTTTTTATGCACTGGTTACTATACAGATAACATGTCTCACAAAGACTGTAATTAAATGTCTAGTGCAGAAGTAACACTAAAAAGCATACAGTATTATTACATTACAATGAATCCTTAGAAGCTAAAACTGTCATTTTTAAGTTTTAAGATGCCTTTAATTATTCTTGAGACTTCTTACATTTATCAAGGAAGCCCACCTATGATGAAAAGCACTAATGATTTAAAGTCTTTCTAATACTGGTCTCCACAAAAATATTAATTTAATCTTTGATTATAAAAATTTTAAAACTCAACAGTCTGGAATTCCTCTCCACTTAAGTTTCTTTGCCTTTGGTCCTTCCGAGAGCCTGCAAGCACGCACACTCTCTCCCACTCTCTTTTCCCTCCTCTCTTTTCTATCTTTTATTTAATTTATTAAATACATTATTTTTATTGTATGTAATAGAAGTAGGAATAGGGTGTGTATGATATTTAGAACTTTCCTCCTTTTCATTGAAAATATTTTTAATTACCTGGCTATTTTGACCAGACATATATTCTAAGTGCAGTAACTGAAAAGGAAATACCTTTCTCATACCTTTGCATGTAGATTTGAGTTCAGAGCAGCAATTCTTGGCACTTCTGATGAAAATGTTTTCCACTCTAGGACTGATTTACAAATATAAAGAATTACTTAATCCTTCAGTGTTCTATGAAACACGTATATTACTAATTTTAAAGCTGGATAAATAAACCAGGGGCATATTAAGGCCACATTTATAAAAGGATAGAATGCTGCAGCTTCCTTTTCCTTTATATGAAGTTATGTGCTGAGCATTTTCAAAATCAGGGTTACAGCACCGAGGATGGAAACATGGCATGGACAGTTATTAACCCAAAATTACACATTTTTTTCAGGGCTGAAACCAGAACCAGGAGTCCAGACACCAGAAAAGATTACAAGGCAGTCCTCCAAACATAGGTGGTCTGAGTGCATCACCACTTCGTCTAGTGAGCAGCAAGTGTAACGACCCACAAATGACTGCTGCTGGCCAAACAAATCCTGTCAGAGCAGGATCCTAGGAAGACAAGATGCACTTGAGGTTTAAAGCACCTCCCTCATCTCCTCAGGTCATATCATGCCATAATGTGCCAAGGGAAAGAGATCAAGCAGATAGTCACTGGAAGTTATGTAAGGCCAACGCAGCTGACAGACATGGCCCATCCTGATGTTCTGCACCCAGGGGCAGCTGGGGTGACTGAGGCTCATCTGCAGGTCAGCAGGCTCCTGTGCCTCTCTAACTTGCAGTTCACAAAAAGGTAGTGAGAGCTAACTCTTGTGAACCTCCAGCTGTGCAGAGGTGTCACCAGCAATGCTTTACAACAGCTCAGAGACAGCAGCTAGTCTACGCTCCAGTGAAAGCAACTCTTACAGTCCCAATCCCAGCAAGCACAAATGCACAGTGTTTCACAGGGGAATCGGTCTCTGAAGATATTGCTCTGTGTTGGTGCTCTAAATAAATAGGTAAAAGGTGGACCTTGGCACAAATACTAAGTGTTAGCATGTGCCTCAGCCCATCTGAACACCTGATGCTGATCCTCTACAGGAACAGTGAAAACTAAACTCTGCGGTGACATACCTCTGTGCATGGGAGTAAAGTCAGGCTCAGCAAGTTTAAAGGAAATACTTAGAATTCAGACTGTGCCTGAGATATGTTACTACACTCTACTACTGTACTCTACTATTACTATGCCATTCCTAGTACACTGCACCAGATAAAACAGATTAAGAGTAGATTACAAGTGGTAGAAGGCACAAGGACCAGATCGGAACATTTAATCAGTGCTGGCAAGTCTCCTTAAAATTAATGTCTACCAAGACTTAAACCTAGTGAGAGCAGTGCTGTGCAGAAACCATTAGAAAGCTGATATTTGCAAAGCAATAGAGTGGATATCCATTATGTAATGAAGTGTTGGTGATAACTGTGGTAAACTCAAATGCCACAGGGTGGCAAATATTCGAAACCACCAGCATTTTTGAAGGGAACATCATAGTATATCCTCTTGGAAGTAACAGTTACAAGTTGTGGTCAGGTCTGTTGAGAGTTCATGATACCACAGCAAAGGGAACTGACCAACAAGCCAACTTAGTGTTAAGCATAATACTTCCAGAATCAGAGGAAGAAATGAATCTCTCAGGTAAAAGTTATTAATGGCATCCTTCAACAGAGAATTGAGAGAAGCTTTTTGCAAACTGTAGGTTATTCTGACTGCAGTTATCTTCAGTTCAAACACTGGCTACTTGGACTCTTTACACCAAGATTAAAAGTAACATCAACCGGGCTTTCTGACACTGACTTTATAAAGTTGCAAAATTTCCGTATAACAGGCAGTAAGAACTGCAAGTTACTCTTTAACCGTCAAACTGTTTTACTTCTTTCTTTTTTTTCTTTTTTTTTTTTTTTAGAATCAGTAGCAACTTTGTGACAACTAAAGTTTAAAAAATGCACTTGATTGCATAGTGACAGATTTGCAGAACATTTTTCATCACACACACATATGTGCTTTCAGTTATTAATAAAATGCTTCTGCCCTTAATCTGCCATTGCCTGAATATACAATTTCAGTGTCTTGGATAGACAAATACTGTTAAGGAATTCTGTTTTCCCTGTTTGAAATGCAATTCAATTACACCAAGTAAAACTGAATACTATGTCTTTAAAACCGGCTTTGGCTTGCCACAGAAAGGAATACCGAATCACTTTTCTATTAAGTTCCTCTTTCAGTGGAATGATAACAAAACTTCTCTTCCTCTCTCCTCCTTCCTTTTTCCCTTGTTTTAAATAAGGAAGAGCCAGCTGCCCTGCGTAACACCACAGGTAAATATTAAAATGGAGACAGCCATTATTTAGTGGCGACAGGAATATAAATACAGGCACTACCCTATAAACTGGTGTTTACTTCAGGAAAGTAAGTCATATTTTTTCCTCTGATTGCTGTGCTGTCAGTTTAATGCAGCGTAAATAAACAGTAGGTGCATGATAGCTTTAAGTAGAAAGTGTTCATTCCAGAAGAGGAGCAGATTACTGAAGCCTGATGCCTATAACAGCAAAAACAGAACTTCCATTTTACCTGGCTAAGAGACTTGTGGCTTGTCTATTAAATTAATTTGACAGAATTCTATGAAAAATATTATGCACTCAAAGAACTTTACCAAAAACATTCATTTTTGCAGCCCTCAACTTGAACCATTTGAAAAAACAAAAGCCAATCACTCCTCTGTAATTTCATCATCCCATCGCTCTAAATGAAAGCTTTATATAATCAGCCTAATATAACAGAAAATAAAATGATATATAGAATTGACTATACTTTGAGTTATTTTGTTCTTATAAATATATTCCCTGACTGAAAGTAAAAAAATTCCCCTTTGGAAAAAGCAATGATGTCTGAGAAGATTGTATATACACTCTACATCTATTAACATAAATTATAAGAAAGTAAAATGTTCCAGATGTGTTTAAACTGTTGTAGAAGGAAAGTTTGTGGCTTCACTGGATATATATTTAATATATCTAGAGAGAGCAATGGCAGTTATATACAAGAAGGCAATAAAATGTTTCACTAGAGTCTATGTTAAAATACCATAGTTCCTAGAAATATGACTAAATAATTTCAGAAGTCATATTTCCTGTAGTTTTAATTCAGAAATCTACTTTAATGTATTTTTCTATATATTACAAGCTATTTTATTAATAAACTAATCTCCTTAATTTTTTTTTTCAAATACAGCTGGAAACCTAAGGAATTACTTCAAATTCCACTGAAAAGACTTAGATTTTAAAAAATAGGTGACAATACTTTGAAAAATCAAGTAGTTGATACATTTAAAAGATTTGGTGGGATTTTTTGTTGGTGTCTTTTTTAAGAACACTAGACTTCAGCTGATGCAGTTGCACACATGTAAACCCCTCTTTATCCCAAACCTGTAATGTAGGAGAAACCTCTCTAAAGACGTTTTAGTGCTGCAGGAGTGGATGTGCCCACATCCCGAGCAGGGCTGAACGTGGTGGTTGGTGCCTGTGGGATGCTGGCAGGGCTGCAGGCAGGGCTGGTGCTGCCTGGAGAAGCACAGCCACAGAGGGCAGGTGCTCATCCGCTGACCTGCTGGGCCTACGCTGCAAACCAAAGAGGTGCCCTGCTCGTTTACAAGCTGGGGCTGGCATGGCAGCCACTCTCTGCTTCTGGTACTGCCAAAGTACTGTGTCCCATCAGTGAGTTAGAGATCGACTCTGCTGCACACTGCTTTCTCGGGAGCACAGCAGCATGTTAGGATTCACACAAGTCTCTAAAATAGCATGAGAGGGGAAACTGCGAGAGTTACTTTGCTATTTAAAGTATCAAGAACAAAGAATACAAAAAGGAAATGGCCAGTTTTACAAAATTCATGCACAAAAAGCACTTCATTTAAATGTTTTTTGTTCCAGTAAACTATTTTGCATACAAAGGACTTATTTATTACATATTTTAACTTGTGGGAAAAAGGGAAGGAATGCACTGATTCCTGAAATAACTCCACAGCCTTTTTGGAGGCTTCGCTCTTCTGTGCTCTTGTTCTACTCTGAACAGTTTTATTACAGGGACAGAGGAATTCCTTGGAGTCAGTTGTTTCTTTTCCACTAGCTGTACTGAAGAGTGGGCATACATAGCATACTAGCATAGCAAGGATTTTAATTTCTCTTCTATTGCCTTATTATGTGTGTGCACTATCTGTTCCGATGCATGCTTATATGTGAACATGTTGCATTTTCTGCCGGCTCATTTTTTTAACTACTCTATGTTATTTCACATCTCCTTGCAAAACCAATGCTTTGACTTGAAAAGCAAGGTAATACCAATTACATTCTCAAATAGAAAGTGAATTAGAAAATGAGTGTATGTATAAACATATTAAACAACATATAGGAGTATGAGACTGGAAAGAGCATTCTCAAATCCTACAAATAGTGCTGAAGAGTAATTAGAAGATAGAAATTGTGAAGAACATGCTATATTCATGTTATACACTCTACGCTTACAGTTTCAAGTTGTTTTTGAATAGTGCGCCTGATTTGACACATTTCTATCTGGTGATTGTGTTAAATGCTTGAAGAGATAGTGAAATATCCAAGCATTCCTTGTGCTAACTACAGCTGAAATTTTACACTTATTGTAACCTTTCCCAACAATGTGAGAAAAACAGAGTAAATATATTAAATTTGTTTCACAACAGATGCTTAGGTTGTTAATATTTAAGATGCCTATTCATGCTATTCCTGTCTGCACATTTGTCAAAAATGTAAGCTTGAATGCTAATGTTTGCCAGCAGACTACAGCAGACAAATATATGAATGCACTGTACCAAAATAATATAAAGTAGAAATAAGGGGCAGCTGCTAACTCCCACCCAAGCAGCACGGACCAGAATGAGAGGGCACCTCCAGATCACACGTCCTGGAGTCTCTGCCATCTGAATTTGAGAATTATTTTTGCAGAAGCGCTGCGTTCATTTGCACGGACTAAAACCAGCGGAGAGCTTTCCTCAGTTTAAACTCATTTCAGCTTAGGAGCCGGTGCAAAGTGTTTCAGAAAACTTAAGATTGTAGCGAAGTTTTTCCCGCAGTCAGAAAAAGCTGGAGACCGGCAGAGGGAAACTCCGGGTCGGGCAGGTGCCTGCCAGGAGCGCTCCCCACGGCAGCCAGCGGAGACGGCGACAAAGGGGCGAGGATTTAGCAAAACCTCGGCTGACGCTCGGAGACGAAGCGGAAAAATAAAAAATAAAATCCTGGAGCACACGGACGAGCTCCCGGCGGTGCTCTCCGTGACAGCGGCAGCGCCGGGTCGTGCCGCGGGCGGGC
>VWYI01040094.1:0-71831 GCA_013399455.1 Anthoscopus minutus | reverse complement strand
CGTCCCCCACGTCCCCGAGGAGAGACGCCGAAGGAGCGGGACCGACTCACTCATGGGAGCGCGGCGGGCGAGGCCGGCGACACCTCCGGCTTCCGAGGCGCCGGCGAAGTTAATTGCACTGAAGTTCAAGTTGTCTTTTCACCCATCAGGAGTGGGCGTTTAAAGGAAGGAGAGCGAGGAGGAGGAGGGGGAGGGGGGAGAGTCTCTCTCGCTCGCTCTCGCACACACACACACAGGCACACACACACACACAGGCACACGCATGCACGCACGCACACACACACGCACACGCACCCGCCCGCTCGGCTCTGCTCCCGAGCTGCCTCAGCAAGGAGGAGCCCGGACGGAAAACACCAGGGCAGCAAGGTACCGGCGTGGGGCAGCCCTGCCTCTGCCTGCGTGTGTCTGTGCGGGTGTGCCTGCATGTGTGTGTGTATATGTGTGTGAGTGTGCGTGTGGATGTGCCCGCGCTCCCCCCGCCCGCTGCCTCGCACGGCCCCTCCAGGCGGGGAGGTGCGCGCTGCCCCCGGGGAGGGGGCGGCGGTGCCGTCGGGGCAGCGCGGCCGCTGGAGGCCGGTCCGACTGGGGCCGAGGGACTCAGAGCTGTGCGCCGCCCGCTCGGCTCCGCGCCCGCTGCCTCCTGCCTGCGCGGCGACGGTGGGAGGTGGGGGAGAACCGAGCGGCGGCTGGAGAGCAGCGGTGGCGTGTGCCTGTGTGTGTGTACGCCGCGGATCTTTCCCTTCAGCGGCTCCCGGCCCCGCGGGGCGGTGGGGCTGACTTGGTGGAAGTGCTGGGGAATGGTGGTGTGCGTGTGCCCCCCTTCCCCCGCAACTCGGGTCGAAACCCTCCACCGTCCGCGTATTGCCTTCCCCGGGCACCGCGCCTCCGCCCCCCTCTTCCCCCTTCTCTCCATCCTTCCTCTGCTCCTTTATTTCCACAGCAGTCTCCGCGCCCTCTGGCCGCCCCCCGCCGCTACTCCCAGAGCCCCGGCGGGAGCCCCTTTCGGGCAGGCAGCGCCCCGCGGCCACCCGCGATTTAAGGTGGCCGAGGGACAGAAGCTCCGCTACCGCGCAGGCGGCCTCCGCGGGTTGGGGATGCCCGGCTGCGGGCAGGCATCCCCTGGAGGCCTCTGCCCGCCGGCATCTCCTCTGCCCCGTCGAGCCGGGAGCGGGGCCGAGTCCTGCCGCGCATCACTCTGGTGCTCCTGCCTGGTGTTTCTTTCACCTGCCACCACGTGCTCCTCCGTAACACTGTCTGAGAATTGCCTTTATTCGTGAAACTTCTCCTAGGGGAACTACTTTTCTCTCCTTTTTTTGTTTTTTAAGACCTTCTTTCCCCTCTTCGCTGATGCAGGATTTGGAAGTGGAGTTCCTGGAGAATGACCCTGGCAATGAGTGCAGATTTCCCTGAAAGCTGAAGCTGTTTCTTATTCCCTAGGAGACTGACAAGAGAGGGGACTCCGGATGTCAGCCCAATCTCCGCTTTTTATTTGTCTCAACTTTGAGGCAGATTTTCTCTTTCAGCTCTGGGAACTGACAGGTACAATTCCCACAGGCACCTTTGCATGAAACAAGACCAAATCCAAGAAGTTGATATGCCACTGCTTTTTCTAGTTAGCCAGCAGTGTGTCCTTCTATTAATTGCTATTAGTAAGTTAACCTTGTAGCTCAGTTATTGAATAATCATTAATCCATGGAGGATACATAAGCCCAAAGGTTAATAATAGGAATAGCAATTAATAATACTGACCTTGCCAGTGGGGAGAGTATTTTTGTCACAGTTATTAAAAGGCACTACTATTTATACTAGGTACAGTGGTGCAAATTTGGACTCAATATGTTGAGCACCAAATTACTGCAACAACACCAGAAATTAATTCACCCCTTTATCTCCATGTTATCAGTCCTCTGACTTTTTCTCCATTTAAAATGTATCATCCCCTACTCCCTCATTTTAAATAGAAATGCTAGGTCTTTAATCAATTCTGACATTTCCACTAGAAAATAACATTGAGCTCAGTTACACAGATAAAAATTTATTTGCCTGCAGCTGATGTGTTGTAGTGCTTTGGACCTATTCATTTCTCAGAGAGGACTTAGCTTTTTATGGTCTTTTGATACCATGGGGTAATAAATAGGAAATCAGTACAAAGGGGACATTCTTACTTTTATAGGTCCAACTCTCCACTCCCTAGAGTTGCCTCCTTGCAGAGCTGTTCTGACTGACTGACTAACCTACATCCTTCTATTGTCAAAGACAATATCCTTTATTTGTATCACATTTCTGACTGGCTGGTCAGTAAGCCCTAATAATAATGTTTCATGTCTCAGAAATCTAATAATCAAGTTACTCATTGGTACAAATTGCAGCTAAGCTATTTGGGTTAGTCACGTTATCCCCACTTTAAAGGCAGGGAAACTGAAACAGGAAAATTAACACATTTGCCTGAGGCTACACATGGATTTAAGACCAGATCCAGAACTGGAAGTGAATTTAGACCTAGCTCTCTCTTAAAGATCCTCAAGTGCACTATGGAAAATCCTTCCTTAAAACAGAAATGTAACATAAAGCTTACTTTTAATCAGCTTTGTATATTAGTCAAAATAAAAAAAATTTTTTTAAGGTCACATATTGTTTTTAAAGGTTTATCCAGCTTTAAAAAAAAAAGTGTGGTAGTACTTTTCAACTACATCTGGCAGTTTACTTTGGAAACAAATATTTCATATCAGACTCTGAGCAGTAATGGGAATAGAATTGCTTGTTATTAGGCTACTGTAAACATTAGCTGAATGTTATGCTATTGTTACAAACCAACAAAATATAATGGGAAGTCCATCATTAGTACAGATAAGGTGCTCTTGCTTACCTGTTGTGCATTGGTTCTAACCATAATGGTCCATCAGTGCTTTCAGTATCACAATACCTTGTATGTGTCTAAACACTAAAAAACATATGGGACAACCAAATACTGTGTTTGAGAGTTATGTTTTGTATCATTAAGCAGTGATTTTTACCAAGTTGTGCCATTCATGTCACTGAAGCAAGACATATATTGCCTGCCCTTTAGCTGTGGCATGTCATCAAAGCTGTATGGTATGACTGAGCACAGATGGCATGCCTAAAAACCAGGTGTACAATATAACTTTCTTGTTACTGACACGTAGATGTTTCCTCTTCTTCAGTGTCCCACCCTAGATGTTTGCTTGCCCAGCCTTCTACAGGAACTATAAAAAGTCCTGTTAATCCTGCTCATCCCTGATGCCTGGAATTGTTCATCTGAAACCCCATACAGAAGAAGTTCTTCGCTTTCTTTTTTAATTTTTTTTTTTTTATTATTTATGCTGATAGCTCCTTTCTTAGCATTTTTAGAGTCCTGATTTGAGGGAAGTGGGTGCAGATCTCATTCAAATAGTCATTCTCCAATACCATTAGCATTACCTGCCAAAAATGAAAGTGGCATATGAATCACAATAAGCCACTCATGAATTTGTGGATTTAGAACCTGCCAGGGAACAACAGATACACACACGATTTCAAAGACCCATCATTTTTAGGTACTTCCAACACTGCATAAAAGTATCCAAAGACCATCTTATTGATGGCACATTCTATAAGGCCTACAGACATAACTGATTCCAGGGAAGGATAATACTACTTGAAAATATTTCTGTTCCAGTCTTTCTTTTACAAGTGAAGTAGTGAAAGTGATAAATCTGCTAATCATAACCATGTCAGAGGCCCTTCCTGAGGTGGCCCTTTTTGAAGTGCTACGATGACATGATGATGTGTTGCTTTTGTGTGAGAAGAGCTTTAAAATCCTCTGGGAAATATCACAGTTGCTTTCCAGTTCCTTTCAGACATGTAAATACCTTTATGTTTAGACATGAGTACAGAGGGGTGGAAAGTGAAGTTCAGCAAGGAATAGAGTGGGGTTAAAAGCATCCACATGGATCTAGGAACCAAATACATGCATACGTGGAGGGGTTTTTTCTGTATCTGATATTACCTGAGGCTTGAAATGAAATGTTCATTATCAAGAAGAAATGCTGCAGGAACGTGTGCCTACTTGAGAGTTATGCTGACCCATGGTTGACAGAGAAGGCCATATTCTGCCTGAAATTACGAGTGAGCAACAGAACTCTCAGTAGTGCTCAAATACTTAGGTTGTTCTCAAGTAATATGTACATTATCAAGTGTGGTTTATTTCCAGCTTTTAGTGTGTGGATAATGCTATATCAGTAAAAACCACCACATGCCACCAAACATTCTTTATAATTGCTTGCTTTCATCATGGTTTGCTTAAGATGAGCGCATCAGAAACTGAAAATAACATTTGGGTCTTTTTTTCCGTCTTAACATACAAAAACTCCAGCCTACATTTTGAAAACTATTTATATGTTATTATTTGTGGAACATAGCAAAGAAACCTGCATATTGGCATGGTCTACACGTGGATATCTCAGCAGCTTGATGAAATGTTAAGGCTTGGTTTGAGTAACTGTATTCCAACTAGTTATAAATGTTATCTGTTGTAGATGAAAATGGTAGTCAACAGATACAACCATGCTGAAGTAGCCTTCTGTGGATATTTTAAATGCAAGTGGCCATTATCAGCTGTACCATAACCTTTTCTGATGTTTCATCTTGCTAGTGGCACAGTGGAAGATAGTCAGATGTCTTTTTCTGAATGCATCTTCAGTCATTTCTGCAGTCTCTTGGTTATTCTACTCTTTGTTGGTTAGACACTGATCTCTCGAGCTCAGGCCTACATCACTTTGCTACTTGAATGTCTGTTCTGAAAATTTGTTTACTGAAGTGTGAATCATGTCAATAATAACATATTCATCTGTCTGTCTCCAGACTGGCTTAAGTTCTCTCAAATCATACAGTGAAGGCCCATGTTTCCAGGCCCTTATGCTATACAGTACCTCAGTCCATTCAGACTCTCTCCAAGATGGTAACTACTTTCTTCTCCACATCTCTTTTACAGGAGATCTTTGGATTACCCAAAAAAGTAAAGTGCATCCTGTAGATTTTCTTGTAAAACTTTGCTTTTTGGAAAAAAAAAGATCAGCTTTTTGCAGGTGCCTCAGTGATGTCAGACTCCTCCTTTGCCTGGCTTCCATATCCTTCTTCCATCAGTCTAAAAGTACCATTTTTTAAAGGATAGGAGGAGATTTATTAATATTTGTGTGAACCACTTTTTCTGCACATTGTCTGTTCTTTTCTCCTTCCACTTGGTGTCTGGTTTGTCTTGGCTGCTTTTAAAAATTCTGTTGCCTCTAGTAAGGGACTGCCAGATTAAACCAGTGAAGAGAAACCAGGTGACTGTCTACTTTTATGAATATAGGTTGTGTATAATAAATTCCAGTTTTACATCTATGCAAATTAAGTCATCATATGATTCTGACTCCATGCATTTTTTATCAAATATGGCATATATTTCACAAATTATATTTAACTTGTAGTCATGTTGCAATTTTGAATACCTAACTAGGAGTTACAAGGTGTACCACTAGATCTTAGTAAATAGGTTTACAAACCCAGAGGAAACAGGAGAAATTTAGTTTTTTTTCTTGTATTCTTGGTGAGCTTTCTTTGCCATAGTATAAACGCCTCACTATGCTGTTTAGAGACAAAAGTACACTTGGTTTCTAGAAATGTAGAGAAATTTTTTGGGCCTAAACCAAATTTGCCCAGAATAAGGAAGTTTCAGAGAAACGTGTCTTTGTGCTGGAATTTACAGCGTCTAGTTAGTGAGGCCTTTCATTAATGTTTCTTGTCAGAGAATAGAAGACATCAGTCACAATGTCAAAATAAACATTTTACTTCTGCAAAATTCTATTTTCACCTCAGGAATATTGTGAAGCGAAAGCAGGATTTAGCATAATTCTTCCTGTGGACAGACAGGGCAGTTTTAGTGTCAAGCCCTAAGCCTTGCAATATGATTCCCAGCCATAGGTGCACCAGACTTTGAATAAGCACTCTGTCAGATGAGCTATGACAGGCATTATGCTGTGAAGGTAACCACTCAATGCTTTCAACGTTAATGATCTTCAGAAACTGCTGCTGGTTTTTTTGCTAAATAAAAAGATATTTTGGTGAGCACAAAAATGTCTCTGTCAATACTTGTGTTTCGGACAATAAGAGGATCTGGATGGGTTGAAATGTGGGAATCGGGTGGAATTTAAACATGTGAACAAACAGCTGTGATACACAAAACCTCTTCTAAATTGCCTAAACCTCAAAGCACTAGGTCTGCCTTAGAATTAGTTCCTTTTCCACCTGGGACTCCTAAGTAGCCATTCAAGACTATTCATGCCAGCTCAAATCCTCTAGAGGTGCAATATTCTTCTGCTCAAGTGTCTTGGTCAGCTTGGCCTCCTGGAGTTTGCCCAGACTGCATTCTTGACAAAATGCAGCAGGGTCACTGTGGTAATAATGGGATTTATTCCCAGGGCTATTTTTATTTTCAGTTTAATTTATGTTTTTGTTTTTATTTTTTTTAGGGGGATGTTGTATGTATTTCACAACAATTTAACATAGTGAAGACAAAAATAATCCCAAGAAAACTCAGTGTGTGCCCTCACCCTGGGAATAAACTAAACATAAGATTATGATCTAAGGAATCTTGAATTCGTTTGTGCTCAAGGGCACTGTTTCAGCAGAAGGGTCGAGACTGCTTCTTCTAAAATAACCATCAGCCTGGTGGTCAGAGTCCTCCCTGGAGTGAGAGGAGTTGTAAATTGGGGCCTTTCAGGGCAGCAGAGATGAATCCCATTAGTGCTCTAATCACAGAGTTGTTATATAGAGGGAGATGGGAAGCCAGCTTCTCCTCCAGCTATGTTTTAATAAAACATAAGTTTTGAAGGAAAGATCACAGGAACCTATTTTCATAAAAAGAACGAGGGTGTAGATATTGAGTGTATGGAGGCATCTCTCAGACAGCCCTGGGCAGAGCCCTGTCTTTAGAGGTAACCCTCAGGTAGAGCCTTGGCTTACCTTAGAAGGAGGTAGGATTGCAGATTTGGGACAAACCTCATTTTTCCCCCCAACTCCAGTTGTCTTATGTTGAGGTTAAGACACGCTGTGCTGGCTGTTTTCCCAGCCACCCACGTGTCTCTCCTGGTACGCTGCAGGAAAGTCACGCTTTCAAAACATGATTCTGGATACCTGGTAGAGAAACAAGGGACAAAAAATTCAGTGTTGGAGCATCAGGATCCTTTATAGGACTAGGCCATAAACGGTATAAATCATTATCTAATTGCTCATAACAGTTTATTTCATATTAACAGCAATACTTGGTATCTGCTGGGAACTGTTCTCTTGGTACAGTTTCTGGTCCATTTTTATATTGCATCACAAAGGACAGCGCAGGAAACTGTTGGATTGCATATTACTTATAATGAAAATTCTCACTGTAAGTGTTTCCCATTAGAAGCTGTAATGGCTAACATGGCTAGACACTCATATTTGTTTTGAGTCCTGTGGGATGCAAGGTTAGAATTATATTTTTATGGAATTTATCTAAATTAAAATGGAAATATTTGCTAAAATTATGGCCTTTTCTAGGAAAACTGTAATAATATTTAAAGATGCTTACTTGTTCTTTAAAAATAATTTCATTTTGCCTGTTTGAAAACTTCTAAATTCAAGGGACAATATCTTCCTCAAAAAATAGGTTACATACTTGACAGCCATCCCTTTCATGGATTTCGTCTGCCATGGCATAACCGACTGCTTTTGCCACATATAGGATGGATGGGCACAGTTCAGACAGTCTGCCCCATTCGTGTTTCCTTCCCCAAACCTGCTTGATACAACTGAAGAGTAGGTTACAAAGTTGTCCTGGAACCCTTCCACTTGTGATCTACATCCTACAGTATGGAATATTCTAAATATCTTGAGCTTTCCCTAGCTAACAAGCTGGTTATTCTGGCTATGCATGAAGATACAGATTTGGGTCTTAATTAACATCTGCAGTTTAATCAAACCATTTATGATCCTGAGAAATCTGAACTGTAGACTTTCTGGTTTTTCTGATGACAGACAAATACCATGAACTAAAATAATAGTTTAGTATATAAAGCATTTGCACCAGCTCTATGGCTGTGGTAACTTTTGTGGAAGCATGAGAAGTCTGAAGACCATATTTTTTCAATGCATGATGAAGAATTCAAAGATAGTAGATATGAGATCAAATACGCTTGTATTGTTGTATTGACTTGATTGGTTTTGGTGTTTAAATTTAAACAGCATTCTATGCCTTTTTACAGGGGCTAACTCTCCTGTAGTGACAGTTCTGGAAGTCTCCAGCTAGGCTCAGTTTTATTACAAAAGAAGTTGGCCCAAAAGAGAAAATATGGAATAAATTGCTGTGAAAGT
This sequence comes from Anthoscopus minutus, assembly GCA_013399455.1. Taxonomy (NCBI): domain Eukaryota; kingdom Metazoa; phylum Chordata; class Aves; order Passeriformes; family Paridae; genus Anthoscopus; species Anthoscopus minutus. The sequence goes on along the minus strand of VWYI01040094.1, from coordinate 63,446 downwards.
GGATTGGCCTGTTTAGTCTGGTGACCCAGTGAAACAGTGGAGGACTTTATAATCTGCAGTGCAGACAGGTCTTCATTGTTGAAGGAAGCAGGAAGTGCTAAGAGAGCTGTAATTGCATATTCTTTAATATGAAATATAATTGTTGCTTTCGCCAAACAGATCTCAGACAGATTTTAATAGTGTGCACACATTCAGAAGCCTCTGGAACACACCTTTTTACCCTAATTTGTTCATATACATTGATATATTCTAATGTATTTACACCCTCTAGAATGTAGTCCATTTAGAGCATTTCTGAATTGCAGGGTTCCTTACTCTTTATTTTTTTTTCCTTTTTAGATTGACTATGGTGATTCAGTAAGACAAAAGAAGATCCAGTAGATGTGTTTCTTTTAATACTTTGAAGTTTCTGTCCTAGAATAAAGGCTTATGATGGCCATGATTATAGTGGTCAGTCTTCACTGCACTCTCAGGGCCTTGCCATCTTTCCTGTACAGCATGTTTATAAAAACCCACAAACCCCCAAACCCCTCAGTATTGTATTTTTCCCTCAAAACCTTCAAATTAGGAAACTACATTTGTGATGTAGTATAATTTTATTTCTTGACTCTGAAGGGATAAAATCTTGTATTACCAGTATCAACATAAGTCTTGGTTGATACAAGGGAAAACAGTATTGTGCAAAGCCTATCACAACTGCTGAATGTGAAATCAGCAAAAGGAGACATGATCTTCTAACACTGCTTCAGGTGGCTGAAATTCAGTTTTTCTTATTTCATGTTCTATAATCTTGTTGTAGTCAGTGCTAAACAAATAGTTTTCTTAACTGGCATTAGGTGTATGGCTTCCTGTGAACCATGGTAACCGAGGCTTGAGATTCATAAACGATTTCATTTTCGTCAATCTCCCTCAATCTGTATATCTAAGCAAAATTCACACCATATGTTGAAAACGAGTTCAGTAGTGACTGTCTTTCAGCAGCTGTGCTAAATTTGTATTGTTCTTCAGTGTTATGGACAGCTTTTTTCCAAACAATTGAGATCGCACATATATACTTAATAATTTTTATTACTGTTATCACATTTTACATTTTAAAAGGTTGAAATCTTTCTGTGAAAGGCAAAGTTTGGAGAACATTTGTTTTTTGTCCCAGGATACTCATGCTTTTAGTTTATTTGTAGAAAAGGTAAACCATGGATACATGTTCCATGATGCCCAAATTCTAGAATAATCAGCTAAAAATATAAAAGGTTTCAAACTCTGCACCATAAATGCAATTTATTTTTTGCTTTACTACCAAAAAAGGAAAAAAAAAGAAAAAATAAAAAGAAAAATTGTGCCGCATTCTCCTGTAGATTGGACATTAGCTTTGGAATATAAATGCTTGACTGAGAGTAACTCCTGAGTTCATCAATTCCTTTTATATGGTCTGCTAATCAATCACACCCTGTAAAAGGCTGGCATTGCTCAGGTGGCTTATGTGTGAGGTATCCCACTTTAGCCTTAGGGGGGTATTCAATATAATTTATCAGATCAAGGAAAGGGTAGGACAGTCGAAAATATCTGCTGATGATACTCAAACAACTGAAGTTTAGGAAGAGATTTTATTAAAAAAATGTCTACAGAAAGAAGAAAAGTACCACTATGGTTGGTCATAGTTCATCTGATTTGTCTCTTTTAAAGCTGCATGTCAAGGTAAGTTGCATCTGTGCAAGCAGGAAAATGAAATCGTGGTTTGCTACTGCTTGGCAATATTCATGCAATGAGTCAAGTCAACAATACTGAGGTTGAGCCGAACACAAACCAAGGAGGCTGCCCATGCAAATGATACATCCTGGTTCCTTCCTCATGAACTCTTCCATGAAATCTTGCTGCACCCATCTTGATTGCATATGCTAATCCCAGTTTCTTAATTGACTCATAACAGATTTATCTGGATTTCCAACTTCCTCTTCTATTTAGAATGTTAATTAAAAGAAAAAAGATTACATTTAAGATATTCATGACAGTAGCAGAGTTTTCTGCTAGAGGTGTTCAGAGGCAAATTTTGCTTTTATTTAGATGGGACTATTTAAAATCAATGAGCTTAAGTCTATTTTGCACTAGGGACCTTTTGATACCCACATAGTAAAAAATGGCATTAACAGCAATTGAAGAATTTATAAAGTTCATAAGGGTATATTTTCTACATTTTACCTCATACAGTAAAATTGAGAAAAAGCTCTCGGCTTTTAATATAAAATAAATGTAACAGACCAAAGCCAGGTGGTTTGGATGAAAATGAGTTCAGAACTGCTCAAGCAGACTTGTAGATCCTCCGTGTCTTCCCCTAAATCACTCACTATCACTACTAGACCTGCAGAAGTATGAAAAAGAGGGCTTTGATATCCTCTCTGTGGAATACGGAGATTTCAAGTCATGCCCCTAGCCCAAACGGATAATTTTCCTTTGGTATTTTCTAAGCCAGATGCAGAGCTTGTTTATTTTTAGTCAATATTTAGGAAGACTTTAAATAGTGGGTTTTTTTTTTGTCATATGGACAAAATAAGACTTAATTAAAGAAGAAGTAGAATGAAAAATCTCTCTTTTCCTTTTAAAAATAAATTTAAAAAGCAAACCTTATTCCTACTGTGAAGCTGTACAGGGCTTTTCCCCCCATTTTTGTTGTTGTTATTGTTTTTGTTTCTCCTTAGTAAGATATTTTGTAGTCATACTCTTGTTTGGTAAGCCACCATATTGTTGTTGGTAATTTGGGGTTTTTTATATTCAGTAGATTAAATCATACTATCCTATTTGGGATCTTCCCACCATTACAGCTTTTGCCACCCATAACCTTATTTTATGATCAAAGGGGAAATAAAGGGAAAGCAGTAATGTTAATAGGCTTTCCCATGCAGTCTCTCTGGGAATGGTCTTTTTATAAGTGTCTTGAACTTGACCTCTTCAGAAGGCCCAAAGGTCCAACACACATTTTTAAAGTCGCATTTAAATTTTAATATTTTTATTCTGTGAAGCCATTTAAAACCTGGCCCTCAAAACACAAAGCATAAATCTTTCAGGACAGTCATCCAGTAAAATTGATGTGTGCGGAAGAGAAATTCCGGAAAACCCCTACAGCTCTGTTGCTTTGCTTTTCATGTTGTTTTATAGATACGTTCCCTACAACACTACCAAATAATCAAACAAAATCCAATGAATAATATTGTGATTTCATCACTCTGGCATTTGAACTTGCAAATACAATTTAGCAATGAATTAGGAGAGGAAAAGTTTTGCATTGCCCCACCCTCATAATAAAAATGTTCTTCTGAGCCAAGCATTTGAAGCATTAGAAAGATTTACAGTAATAATATAAGTAGCAATAATGAGCTTGGGAACAAGGGAGTCTTGTAAGGGATTCTCAGAATGAGAGAGAGGTTTTGTAAGCAATTCTATCAACACTAAATAAATATTTAGGAAGATTGTCTTCTCTTAGTGAGTCTGTATAATAATTGTAGTGCTAATAGGAAGTATATGATTTGGATATGAGAAGATACCTATCTCTGAGTCCATTCAACTTGTTTGTGTGGGTGCATCTAGTTCTCATTAAAGGTACTGGTTTGACTGTCCTGATTGCTACAGTCTTCTTTCCATGAAAATGTCAGCTTTGTCACCTGCTGTGCAAGGTTTCCAGCCATCCCAGTTCATCTGAGGGCAAGCTCTTCTATCTGTGGTCTCTTTAATTTTGGGATGGTCAACAAGGCAGCCAGGTGTGACAGGGCAATTTGATATTATAGTTGGAAAGGAAAAAAAGCATGTGTTAAATGATTGAAGTTGACCTGTAAGTGGGGGTCACACCATTGCTCATCACCATAATGTCACAGTGTGCACTTCCCACAGAATTCATGTTTAGTTTTTCTTCTGCTTGTGTTAATGTCCTACCCCTCTATTCCCAAATCCAAGTCTCTGACCACACCAATAAACAGAAAAAACTGGGGAGCAGGGGATGGCAAGGCATGAGGGAAGCAGGCAGGGGTGTCTACTTGTCTGCCTTACCTCCCTGCTCAGTGTCCTGCTGTGAAGGGAGCAGCCAGGATGGAGTGTGACCTCTTGTTCCCAACACTCACCCTGGCTTCCCGAGTGCACAGCTGAGCTGAGGATGTGGGCACAGAAACAGGGAATCCCATTGGAATTGCTGGAAAAAAACCTCATTAACTTAATGAGATTTGGAACATTACAAGGGAACTCCAGCTGGAACCAGATCTGAACCTGAGTGCAAAACATTCCTGAATACACTACCACAAACTTGTTTCAAGGAGAATATGTGCTCAGACATACAAATGGCTAGATTCTGATCTCAGTAATACCAGCGTGAGTCTCTTGACTCATACAAACTGCACTCAGAGGACTAGCCCTGAAGACTATAAAATGAAGATGCACACATGCCACAGGAGACTGCAAAAGGAGGGTGGAGCTACAAGGATTCAACCACACACCTTGCTGGAACACCTTAAGACAGGTAGACCTGGCAGCAGTTGGCTAAGACGAGACTTTCATCCTGCATAATCACTACTTTTCATAATTAAGTGCAGAGTCTGACTGGGTTCACACTTCGTTGTGCTGCAGTCTAGCTACACTCACATCCTCACTACCAGACTCCTTGCCCAGCTATCTAACAAACACTCTCTGCTTTCATTTCTTTAAGACCAGTAGCTTTCTGCCATGACTATTGGGCTTCTAGGGGGAAGAGAACTGCCTTGTGAATATCAGAAAGATAGATGGAGAAGAGAAGAAACAGATTCTCCCTTCAGCATAGTGTGATACGGCAGCAGGCTGGACTCAAAATAGACAGAGGAAGTGCTGAATGACCCAAGTGATGACAGGCTTGGTGGCTTTCTCCTGTGTGTATAGAAGACACTTGTTTTGTCCATATGTCTCCATATCCATACTGTAGCTGAGAAACTACTGTAGTGTTCTGGAGTGATATTCAGGCTGCAACTTTAGTCTGAAAGGGAAAGCCAGTGTGTTTCCATCTAGTTTATAAACTATTGAAAAATGTCAGTAGAATAAAGATCTCTACGTTAACTAATCTGTATTTTTTTCCATCTGTGGAAGTACCAAAAGTTCTTTCTTCGATCAAAGTTAATGTGAGATTTCCTGGAATATGAACTGGCCCTTTAGACAGAGCTTTGACTTGACACCTATTTAAGAGTGTTTTCATTATTTTCTGATTACTTACTTGGCATTGCCAAATTTTACTTTTCTTTTATTAAGTAATTTAATACTCAGAGCTCACAGAAAACTTAACACGTCACCCATCTCTTTCAGTTTAAGTGATTAAAAGCAAACTCCAGTTCTTAAAGTAGATCCTTTTTTTTTTACATTGCACATCTGAACTTGCAGTAAGACTAATACCAAACAAATAAAAACTTTCTTTTTTGAAACTTTTGAACAAGTTAAAACACATCAAAAACTCCATTCGCAGTAATTGATACTAATTAAAATGCTGAAGCTGCATTAACAAGAAATGAAAAGGAGTATTTTGGGTCTTATCTTTTGCAACCTGAATGTTTTTCAGGCTCAGCTTTTCATAAATGCAGAAATAATATACCTTGTATTATTTCCATAAAATGCTATTGCTGTTTGGTATTTTATGGGGTGTGGTTTATAATTTTATTAACACCATCTGTTGTTTAAAAGATAATATAGAATGTTTAAAAATTACCAAAAATGCTGGTGCACACAGAATCAGGAGCAACATTTGCAGTTTGCTCTTTGCCTGGCAATTCATCAGCACATAAAGCTGATTCATATTGAAGACAGTTGAATTTAACTCCTTATGGTTGATGGGGTGCTTTAAACATCTCCATTGGCTTGTGTATTAAAATACTATTAGTATCATGAACACATTCTGTATCTGAAACAGCACTTGCTGCAGATCTTAAAAATGCTAAAAGGTAAGGAGGGAAATGAAAGGACTAAGAACCCTGAAGATTATCATCTACCAAAATTTCAGAATTACATGGCTTTAAAAGAGAAAGGCAGGCCAGCAAGATGGATGAGGAATGGATTTGTTTGCATGTCTTATGGTCTGCTAGAAATGCTTAGGCACATCCAAAGACAAAAAAGCATTTTTAATTACTGAATTAACCTTTTTTCCTGAAGCTGAATGGAAACACATCATCATGATGGTGGTTTTACACGTTTCTCCCCACCCACAGCCTGAGAGCAGAACCAGTTAAAATACAAAGGCAGGAGAGGTCATAAATACAGGAGGTAGGAAATGCCTGAGTGAACTTGGAGAAAGATCGGTGCTACAAGACCAGGAGAGATGCCTGTGGCTGGCTGGTGTCTCAGCCAGGTGGAGAGCTATTTCAGCTTTGCTTAACAGGCAAAGCATCAAGGCCTTCTCAAATCTTTGTCTGCTACCTAACTGCTTAAAATAAATAGCCAATTGCATTTAGGGAGAAAAGAGAGACAAAACACTATTAGATAAGAGTTTGCCAGTCACAATATAATTCTTCTGGATTTATGGGCCAGAGGCAATTGTTCTTTTTGCTAGAGATATACAAAAACCAAGATAATTTCCATCATGATCCCACAAAGTAAAATTTGTAACACTTTGACTTCCAGCTACAGATTTCCTATCTAAAGAATTAAACTGGGGAGGACAAGTCCTCCTGTTTCCAAGGAATGGAAAATCCTTGTCAAGGGGAGGCACATCAGCCTGTTATTGTCTGACAACACAAATACTTTGGACTGAGAAAAACTACATTTCAAACTAACAAGAATCCAAGTGACATATGTTTTATTTAACTCAATATCATAACCTTATCTGTAAGAAAAAATGGACTAACATAGCTATTCTAGGAGAAAAATGAAGTGTTCTAGCTACTCTTGTACAGAATCCATATTCATTGGTAAAAAACCCAAACCCCAGGCAAACAGACAAAACCTCCTGAATGGGTGTATATAGTTTATCTTGGAATTAGACTGGTTTTTATTTTCGAATAATTATTCCAGTAGTCACAATGCATGGTAATTATTCCCAAATAAAGTCTTTTTTTTTATTGCAATGAAGTGTCCACAGGGAGCTATCACAGAGTAGTTATCCTGGAATTGCTATGCTGCTTAACTTTCCCCAAGTAGACAAGACTTAAGAAATCATATCCTGAAGATCGAAGAGAAAAAAAAAGTGTCTCTGCATGTGTTGCAGCATCAAGTGAGTGAGTGCTAGAAGTCATGCATTGTAATATAGATGCTGTAAAGCACAGATTTATCCCAGGAAGGTACACCGTAATAGCAGCAGAAAAGGATTTTGTGGAAATGTGTAATAGGAAATTTATGCAATTTTTTTTCTTTAAAAATTACTTTCAAATATTTCAAACTGGGCTTTCATCTTTATTCAAAGCGGATGCACTGTTTACCAAACAATTTTATGGTATTCCCTCTCTGGATATGCTGGGAAGCTGTGATTAACAGTGATGTTCAGTCTTTTGGAATATGGTAGCCATGGTATGATGCTGGGTCATAACTCCTCAAATGAGCTGAAATGCTCAACCTTTGGCATGTGCCTATACAACAAATTAAACTCAAGGGTGAGAATGAGGAATGTTTTATAAGCTAAGCTGGTACACTTCTTATTATATTAATACTTTACTGAAGTGCACAGCGCTGTCTAGCACAGTACTGTTGCTTCAGTTTGAGTGATGTATAGTATAGTTGTAGCTGTATTCATTACATTTAGGTCCTATTTTCATGCTCTTTGAACTTCATTGAAGTCCATAAAAACTATATATAAGGCACAAGACTCCTGGAGTTTGTGGTTCTGGGCAGAAGTTTGACTACCCTGTCACTGTATGTCAATCTCAAGGTATCTTTAACTATTGGTGACCCAGAGAGGATCATCTCCTCTGAGTCCTGTCATTTCCTCATGAGACAGGTACCCTTGCAGTGTTCTGGATTGTTTCGATGTCATCCCTGGGGCACTCACCATGTTACATGCCATTGTCCCCAGTCCCATAGTAACAATGGTATCCTTGCTAAAGCCATCCTAACACTTGATCCCACATAAAGGGCCCACCACTCGCTGCAGTACATGGCCACTCATGGGGTTAGAGAAGGTGGAGAGGAAGGACACAGTGTCCCAGCCTAGAGTAGAAAATGTTGAAAACCAGTAGATCAGGCACCATATGTACCATCCAAGGCCCCTTGACAAGCACCAGTGTTAACTCCATGCCTGGTATGCAGTACCTGGCTGGTGAGAGCTGCTATCTCTGAGTCTAAATCCAATATTCTCAACTGCTCTGGGTGCCTATCAGAAGCCAAATAATGCTGCAGTGGTCTCCTAGGTAAGGAACAACTGAGCCTCTGCCTGTAATTTTAGGATAGGTGGAGGAGCACCACTGTGTTTTGCTTTGCTTTTTCTTTATTTTTCCTGCAGCAGGCAAGTCACTCATGCCAGGGCAAAGGCTGGTAGGCACTGTCTTCTGGAAGGTCACCAGGTAGCTCTCCCCAGCTTGGGAGAGAGCAGCTTGCCGTTTGCAAACCCACTGGCCTTCCAAATCCAAGCAACTGTGGGGGGAGAGGGAGGTCTGCAAGGTCTCTGCCAAGGCTTGTCATGACCTTAGGTGCTGCCTCAGTGGACACAGCTCTGGGAGGAGGAGAGCCATGTGCAATGCCATCTGGACCCATGCTGGCGAGGTGACCCTCCCTCCGGCACTCTGGTTGTGGACACCTGTGCCAGAGTCTACCTCCAGAGCTCCTGTCCCTGCTCCTCTCAGATCTTACCCTGGGAGCTGCTCAGGCATCTCCCTCTGTCCCTCCTCCCTGCAGACAATGGTGACAAGCTGCTGTCTGTCAATCCCAGCTAGTCCAGGGCTCGGCAACATGCACATTTGGGATGTGGATCTTGGTGGCTCTTGTACGAGGCAACGTTTGTGCAACCTCCTGGACCCTCGCGTGCCTCCGCAGCCACCCAGCAGATGTAGGCACCACCAAGGACTGGCTTGTCCTCTCTCTCACAGCTCTTTACAGCTGTCCCAGAAAATGAGGTGAAGCAGGGGAATTTGCCATAAAGTCCCTTTGATTTCAGTCACTTTGAGAGGACATGCTTGGCAAGTATGAAAAAATAATATTCTAATAAATAATCAGTATTGAGAAGAATACTTGAAGTAATGTAGGGATATTGTCCTCAATATACAAACACTTCTCCTAATTTCTTGTTTGGAGAAATGGGAAAAAGTTAAAAAAGACCCAAAAAAACTGCTGGGAATGCTTATTTGTTTTTGTGAGTCTTCTAGCTCTTCTTGTGTTTTCATCTTGCTCAGCAGGACTGCCAGACCTTTCTCTTCACATTCTGATACTTCTTCTTTGTGATCTGGATGAAAACAGTAATTGCAGAAACATTTGAATTTTTTAAAAACATGTTACTGAACTTTTTTTAAAGAATTGTCAGTAATGTTTGGACTCAAATTTGAGAGCTGGCTCATGAATATCATGCTGGAGTGATAATATTTGTATTTTTTTGGCACCAGATACTTGTTCCTATTGCTTTCAACTATTTTCAGGCAGGAAAATAAAATATTTGTGCTGTTTCTGATAATCAGCCTGTTCCTGCACACTTTCTTAACTGAGATATTGCAGAGGATAATCTTGTTACCCTTTCAAACACCATGAGAAATATCCCAGTTAATGCCTTTGCAATGAAAGGGGCAGTCTGTCCACAAACATGGAGGTATCTCCATAATGGCTTGCACTTAGTTTAGGGTCCTCATAGTTTTTCTTCCTGCAATCCTGATCATTAGTACTAAAAAAATGAGCTATACTACAATTCAGGCTAATTACCATGTTTTAACACATTTTAAGTAAGAGTAGTGCTGTTTAAAACCATGTCAGCAGGTTGCACAGTGATGGAAAAATAACTATCTTTTTTACTTTGTATCACTTGTATTACTGTCCACTCATACCCTTCTCCATCGTGTCCTATATACTGCACCTTTTTATGAGCAGCCTGCCCTCAGTCCATCAGCCCTTGTGACTGTAAGAGTAAGAATGTTAATTATTTAGCCATGAATTCTGTTGTATTGTTTGCCTTCAACTTCGGGGTTTCTTTGTCACATCTTTCCAAATCTAAAACACTGGGTGAAAAAAAAATGAACAAATGCTTTTCTTTGTTTTAAAGCGTGTTTTGTTTTGTTCTGCTACAAATGAGGAAGTATATAATTCCAACACCTAAAAGATCCTGGTAGTACAGAGACCTGCAAGAGAATACCTGCTGTGGTTTTAATTTGCATGCCTGAAAGAAAGGCCTTTTCCTTCCAGCACATTCCCAGCATTTCTGTAGGAGGCTTATTTTCCAATTGCAACTTCTGTTTGGATTCATGTCCCCAACATTCTTTTACAGAGACATGCAAAGTGATCAGCCTGACACCTCTGGGTCTCCAGTTGCATCAGGGGGTTTGTGGTTGGTGTGGATGGAAAAGTCTTATGAACTTTATGAAGATCAATATGAGGATTGCAACTGAGACTATATTCCTTTACTTTTTCTTTAATTTCAGAGAACCTCGTTGGTCTGAATTCTCTCTTGATCCTGAGATGAAACTGGCTAAGAAAACTCAGCCTGGCTTTTCAAAGTTGTGAACAACTGGACATAAATGGTGGCCAGGAATCCCTTGGTGATGGACCTCACATGGTTCATATCATTCTTAAGTTCTCCTTGGCACTTAATTTAAAAAAAAACCAAAAAACAAACAACCCAAACATTCTTAATTTGAGTCTAATATTTTTCCAAAACTGTGTGTCGCCATGTGAATTTACTGTCCCGATGAGGGTTACACGGGCTACCTATGTAGCATAGCTATGTGGAGACACCACAGTCCCTATGGACTGTCAGCCACAGAGCTAAAAATGGGATTAACCCTGGCATGGCATCTCATGTACACAAAAGTATATTTGTTTTGGTGGAATGTCTGTGAACCCCTTTATTCCTTATTACTCTTGATGTTTCACTTCCTGACACTGAGATATGTCAGAGTATAAAAATAAGTTTCTTTTGTGAACTGGATATAAACAGAATCGATTTAAATGTGCCATTTTGCTCTCACAGAGCCAGCAAAATGTTCTTTATGGTTTAGCTTCATCAGGTGTGTTAATTTTACCCAAGACCCATGGTGCTGACAACTGTATGATTCATAAAGAAGCATACCATCATGAACCTCAAGGAGTAGAATTTAGATGTGGCTTGAAATATAAGACAGAAATTGAATGTAATAATGAAAAGCATTTGATTTTCCCATAAAAGTGGCCAATAGAAGGTCAGCAAGTGAAATGTGAGTATTGCTACTAATAGCAGTGCTTCAGTCAGGTTTCCAATCCAAAGTTTTCATTCAGAGGCTTGTGACTCATTTATAAATATTTACCAAGGTGGCAAAACTACCACTGAGGATCTTGGGAGGTTTCTCTAAACAAACATTTTATCAGAAGAATAGGTGTTCCATCTTGAAGCTCTGTGAAATGATGTGGGAAATTTCTACTCTGACTTGGGAGTATCCTAAAGCAAAACATTCATAGGACTGCAAAACAATAAATGCAGAAATGGACAGTTTTGCATTTAGTTTATCTTGTTTTTTCTTTAAATCAAGCTTGGATCAAAACAGTTTTCAAAGAACAAAATAACCAGCTTTCAAACACTTAAGAATAATTTAAGCACAATCCTACTTAAAGCCATCTGTCTTAAAAATGGTACAGTCCATAGCTAACCAGGAGATATCTGTAGACACCACTCTCAGCTTTCCAACTAGTTGAGCCCTGAATTTTCAGGAGAAAAAAAAAGTGTTATAATAAATCTCAGAAGCATTATTTCACTTGGAGAAACATTTGAGAGAACTGCATGTTCTCATAAATGTAGCCACATTAGCAGTAGTTCACTAAATGGTTCTAACTTTTGAAGTGTGGTAAGTCTGCAGTGTCCATCCATGTGAGGTAAAATTGAAGACTGAAAAACTTGTAGATATTTGATAGTACAGAAGTTACTGTTGTTATAAATCAGTCTTTTCTGTGGTTAAATGATAGGGTGGAGAAGAGTGAGGGTGAAGCAAGTAACTATCGCTCCTCTCCATCTAATTTGAAGGAACATTAAGATGAATGAGAAAAGGGTTTTCTTAATTTTAATTTTACAGCAGCTTCACACCTCTCTGAGTTTAGCTTTTTTTTTCTTAAATTTTCTTGTAAAATTTGCCTTCATTGAAAGAATGCTATATGTGTAAGGTACTGCCTTTCCAGAGGCAGCAGGTTCCTAGACTGAAGAAACAGGATTTCTAAGCAGCATCAGATGCTGTTTGGGAGCAGAATCCTGGCTCTCTCTGCTCTATCTCCCATATGTTGGCTGATCATGTTGAAGGACACTAATGAACTCTAATAGACCTTAATGATAAAAAAGTTCTGCTGAAACCAAAGGTATACACAGGACAGCACTATTTCTCTCCACAGCAGGACAACAATCAGAAGTTATGTGCAAATGGCCACTGGCAGATGCTTGTAAGAGATTGATGACTTTTCTTTTTTTTTATTTTTGCCTTTTTTTTTTTTTTTGCCTTTCCTTATATTTTTATTCCCTTTCTTTTTTTCCCCCCTAGCAGCTCTTGATGGCTTCTTAATTTAGATGACAAAATGAAAATAGAAAATAAGTCCTTAATTGTAGGGCTGCACATCCACAATCCTCACTTTTAAATAACAGCACATGGCCAGTGTCTCTGAATATTAAAAAGATTTTATTTACGTGTCTCTTTTTGGGAAGCTGTAAGAGTGTTATCTGATTTACCATGATCTGTGAAATTGCACCCAGGAATTGCCTAATCTTTTTTTTTTATTTTTTTCCTCCATGACTGTATATTTATCATTTAACTGCTGTGGAGCATTTGGTCAACTAGTAAGATCGTATTTACATTCCAGCAGTGATATGTGACCTCAGTCAAAGATCAGAGCTGGATCATGGGCTTTTTAACAAGTTCCTTTGGTTTTCTTAAATTAATAGGAAAAGAGATTATTTGGACCCAGCAAGTTTATAAAGCCTCCACAGGGATACAACAAGGTGCTGAGGCAGATGAATAACCAGTAAATGTGTCAAGAGGAAAATGAGGAGGAGGAGAAAAGCCTATTTTTTCCATAATAGATAGTAATTTCCACTCTTTACCTTTTTGGTCACTGTTTCTTCTGGGATATAGATTCCAGGACAGATTATTTGCAAGTGAATGAGTCCTCCATCCTGCAAAGACCTGCACAGGTGACTAAATCCATACATTTGCTTTAGAGGATTGAGGCTTCAGAGTTTTACACTTTTGTAACTTCAGCCTCATGTTTGATTCTGTCTTTTGATTACTTTTTGTCTAATGTCATAATGACAAAATGGCAATCAGACACTTCTGCTTTTATATTTGCAGTAACTTTGAGTGATCATATGGGGACTCACACAGGAAAGCATAACTTACTTTGAACCTCCTACCCTTTCCTCATGCATGGCTTAAAATAAGTAGGCACAGTTATCAGACTCTTGTCAGGACTTGTAACTTGTCTGCAATAACAAGGTTAACCAGCAATAGCTGTCTGTGCTCTGTGGTTGCATGCCAGTAAAATACTGACAAATTGAAAACTGTAATGAGAATAAACACATTATGAATATACCGAGTGCACTGACACTTTTACATTAGAAACTGCGGTCATGGTAAGTTGCCTTGTCCTAACCAACCCCTGCTGTTTGAAATAGGGCCCCATTTTAAACTTATCATGTGCTCTAAAACAGTGGTAATAAACGTGTCCTGTGTGCCATAACCCTAGGTTTTCAAGATGTGGTTTAAAATGATTTGCCTTCTTGGCATATTCCTACTTCCCTCAGTAAACAAGATTGAAATTTAATAACAAGAATGGTTTCCTAAATGAAAACATAAATTGTCACAGAGCTGAATAGACTTATAATTTATAGGCAATCAGAATTTTCAAGGAATAATTGTTGTATTATTTTTGTTTGGGCTTCTTTTAGAATTTTCTTTTTTCCCTGCAGATATGATTTGGCACATGTAGATTAACGAAAGATTCACTGACAATAGTTTTTCAGCACTGAGTTTTCTTAAAATGTGCTAAGTGATGTTCTGTAAATGACACTGGGGATTTGACTGACAGAAAAGTGTGACTTCCTGGCTTGGTATACGGCACCTATACTGGCGGTAAGGATGCAAAGGATGTGCTACCACATCAGGACTGAGAGCTGCAGGCCTGAATTTGTCTCCTTTCATTTAAAAGTGGAGCGGACGGGGTGGTTTGGCTCCCCCCGGCCGTGTGCATTGTTCGGGAGCGGTGGGCAGCCCTGGCACGGGCAGCGCATCTCTCAGCAAGCAGGTGTGTCGCAGTCAGGAGCGAGCTACATTGGCAGTGCAGTGCGGGGAAGTTTGTGTCGTGGTTGCCAGCGCTGGCTGGAGCAATCATTATCTTTCTGCTTTATATGAGCCTTCTCAATGACTGTCTAATTTCACCCCGCTTCCTGCCCCTCTAACAGGTGAGGTTTGGCCAGTAGGGGACACGAGATGCAGGAGCGGAATGGCAGGATAGGAAGGAAACTTTGGACCCTGGAGTAATTCAGGTAACCCAGGGTGATGCTGAGAGTGGCTGGAAAAGAAAGGAAGTGCTTTTGAGTCTCCAAAGCTATTTGTGCTGTGAAGGATCTGCTCCCAGCTGAGCCTTGGCATCCATGCAGGACCTGACAGGCTGCCTTGTGGGTGTCCTAGGCAGCCCAAGAATTACGGTAGCCTTTGTTGTCACTCAGATTTGGGGAGCAGGATGTCAAAAAGGCAAAGAAAGGAGGTGGGGCTGTAGACCTATTATCCCTCTTTATCAGCCAGTGGAGCTGGGCCAGTACCTGAGGGAACAGTGTGGCGTGTGATTGCTCACCTCCCATGAAGAGAGGGTGCATGCCTTGAGACTGTAGCTGGGTGGTTTCACTATCCTGCCAAAAATTCAGAAATTTCCCTCTTTGTATCAGGATGAAACAAGTGTTCTAAGGCAACTCTGGAGAAGCCAGTAATATATAGGATGTTAGGACACTCATATGGAAGATAAAGACCACAGCTTCAAACTCTGATTTTGCTTCATTCTAATTGAACATTTGAACCTGCCAAAGGCCATGTACAAAACATGCCCACTTTTCACCATCCTAGCATTTTTTCAAGGGTGGGATTTTCCCCACCTCTCTGCACAAATACCACTTCCACCCTGTGTGAATTTAAATTAAGTGCAATTCAGACAGAGGCCAAGCAGAAGAGGTGAGATACAGCAGCCTGCATTAAAGGCTGCAGGCTTCAGCATCAGGACGTTTTGACATTGCCTCACTTCAATAAAGTTCCCTCCTGGAGTAGGACAAGAGTCAGCAGAGGGAAAAGGACTCCAGCATTCCATGACAGTAGACTCAATCCCATCTCAGTCTTGCTGGCAGGAGTGAAGGTCCCTAACACTGAGAGGACGTATATTTCCAAGGGTGAATGGACAAAGGCACCTGTCTTATGTAAATATTTTCTATGTTCTCTGACTTCAGCACCCTGAATTAACTGATGCAGGTGCCTACATCTTCCTGGGGGTTACAGAGAGAAGTCAGGCTCTCAGATCAGTTTCCTGAAAGCAGGACTCCTGTCACCTGCCTGGCCTGCAGCTGCTGCAGCAGAAGGGCACTGCTCTCCTGTAGTGCCTGTGTTCCACCTGTCAACCTTGGGCTGATTCCTTGGCTACCCTAATTTATTCCACTAACTTGATGCCTGATTTGGAAGAAAGCAATTGAATCCTGGGCTACTACTTTTAATTACCTTGAATTTCAACTGATCAAGGTGTCTAAAGTAAAGCATGCCTCTATATGACAATCTCCTCCCTCACGGGGGTCTGTGCAGATCAGCTGGGAGTCCTAATCTTGCAGTCCTGGCACCTTTGAGAAGAGCACAAACCTGGTTTGGAAAACTCACACAGGTGCTCCCATCAACATTGGGCTCTGCTGGCAAAGGCCAGATGGCAGGACTTACACCATGCTTCCATTCAACCTCTTCTTACTCTCCTGTTCATTTTCTCATCTCTCCCTGATGACTGATGACTAGACTCATCTGTGATTCTAGGAAAAAGCTTAGAATAATGCAATTTCTTAGATCACCTTCATATTGGCTTCTTCAATAGAAATATTCTATTTGCTTTTCTCCCCAATCAACAGACTTAAAAGCTTTTCATTTCTGTAATTTAAAGATTCAGATGGCATTGAACTGGCTCTTGGAAGATACTAAAAGAATTAAATAAAAGTGTTGAAGCAACAGTATTCATTTACTCATTTTTCCATCCTAAGGTGTTAACTACAGAAATGATGCACTAGAATAATTTTCTTTTGAGTGAGCTGAGGTTTCAGCTTTTACCCTAGGAACAATATTCCTGAGAAGACTGAATTGTTTTAACTACCAGTTCTGTCAGGTCATCTGCCATATTGATGTGTTTGGCACACATGTAATCTTTATTGCTGCTAAAGAAAACCTTTCCAGTGATTCTCTGCTTTTCTACAGCGCTGCCTTTGGCTACTCTTAGTAGCCAAGCTAAGGGTAAACCTGTGCTGCAGACACTAGCATCACATGGAGCTGTGCAATAATGCAGAGCTTCATGGAGGTTAATCTACTCTGCCAAATAGACTTTGGCTGAACTAGCCAATAGCCACCGTCTCCTATTCAATTTTATATGATTTAGTCCAAAACCAACTGTCAGTCACAGTAGGGGCTGTGTTACTAAACTATCAGTGCACTGTCAAGGAAAAAATGCTTCAGGTGCATGGCAAAGGGGTACCCACTCAGTGCTTTGCTATAATTACATGTAACTAACGAGGGAAAAGGTGGTGTAAATCTTTTTCATCCAGTCTTTCACTGTTCGCTTGTCTTTCTCCAAACAATGGTCACAAAAGGCCCAGAACCTACATAAAAATAACATTAAAATTCAACATTTAGAAGAAATAAACACCAGTAAGCTGAAATTAAAATTGACCCTTTTAAATTGCCCCTCTAACTGATGTTTTCTTCCCAACATTTAGGACTATATTAGCATTTTTAAAAGATTTTTGATAAATATGGATGTGGGAAAGAAATAACACAAAGCTATCTGCCATGTATAGCTTAGTGAAACCATGTGTGTATTCATGTCAGAAGGAGAAATATATTACCTGGCACCAAGGCAAAGAGCTTGAAGAAGATATGAGTGCTCTAATCTGAGTTCAAATTTTTTTTTATTTAAATATTGTTTTGTTCATGTTAGATTAAGTCTTAGAAGTTATGGCTGAGAACAAGACCCTAATGAATATGCAAAGAATAAAATGACACTGTAAAGAAAAAAATATTATTAGAGCTCAGCAATAAATTATTTGAAATGGCACTAACATTCAAAAGTTATATTTCTGTTCCAGAAAAGGCTGAACTGTCATAATCTGAAACATCTGAAACATCTACATCTGTAGATAAGACCTTCTCTGCTACTCCTTTACTCAAAGCTGTGGCAAGCTTATAAAATTTTGTGCAATATAGAAGGGTTCAGTAAATCTGGGTTTATTTTCTGTTTTGTAAAATACAGAGAATCTTTCATTCTTCTCTTAAAATTTCTCAAGAAAATAATGGAGGGTTTCCCACCACTATTTTTTTGTAGCCAAACAAGTCCCAGGTACCTACCATGTGGGAGGACAGAATCTAAAATGTAAACAGGTTAATACTACACCATGCCATCTGGTAGTGATGAAGCAGAAAGAAAGAGATGGTTGGAATGATGGCGATGAAAGGTTGCTTCAACTCAAGGAGAGGAGAGAAAGTTGTACAAGTAAGTGAGTGAAATGGAGAAGCAGATGAGAAAATTATGCTGAAGCCTCCTAAGCTGCAGGAATCAAAATAAAATTTCCTTGAATAAGTCTTTTGTAACTGTGCTTTCTAGTCCAGCAAGCTAAGCAGACTGAAAACAGAAAGTTGCAGTATTCAGGTAAAGGACCAAAACCCCCTCTTGAGACTACATTTTCAATCAGACCACTTTTAATGATTTTTTTCTGATCACCTTGTCTTTCACAGACAATTCTTTAAGTGTTCTAGCATAAATAGCATAATTTTCACATATATTTTGTCAATTTTGTGGACAGAATTGCAATACAGTGCAAGTTATACAAATAATTTAGGAACCAAAACGCCACCGCCATATTATTGAAGGACCTATGTGCCATCACCTACCATCTCTTCTCTTTTGCATGACTTTGAGCAGTTGTTTTAAAAGATATCCCTGCCAACCATTTAGACAGACATTGATTATTAGGCAATCTGCTTATTCTCTTGTTCGCTGCTTCACTTGTATGAAATGCACACTTTTCCATTTCTATTATTTAGCCATTTTTCATCAATCTTTTTTAACTAGGCTGAGACAGTTTTAGCAAGCAGCAGTAATATGTAAGTGGAATAAATTTATCTTTCAAAAGATTACACTTGGTCTTGTGTGTTTTCTTGTTATTAAGGTTAGATCTCACTCTCTTTCTCTTTTTAAAATAGTCAGTATTGCATTTTTAGATATCCTGCCAATCTAGTTTTAACTTTGGAGTGTCAATTTTTACTTCTCACTCAAAATTCAATTCATTTGTTCACCATGAACTTGAAATCATCTTCATAATGCTTAGTCTTTTCTGGCTGTAAGAAAAAAAAAATCCATCAGTTGATGAGGGATGATGCACTGCTTTATAATGCTTAACAACAGTGTTTTTCTGATAACACAATTAATCATTTATGTCTTATTTATTTTAAATAAAATAAGCATTAAAATTGGTCTCCAAGAGGTCTGCTAGAGTTATACTTCATTTGTAGACTTCTGAAGGATTATTTTTACTTGGATCATTTCAGGGATCTGGTTTATTTAACAGCCCAACTTCTAGTTGTGTCAGCAGGACCAGGGGGAGGCAAACTGTGAAATGGGGAGCGGGAAGGAGGAAATAGAAAGTTTCTTCCCTGCCAGGTCCTCTGTATCATTTAATGACAACTTGCATCACTCCCTAATTTTTTCTGCACCTGAACCCTTTAACTCCAAAACAAGGGTTAATTTTCATAAGCCCAGCTGAATTAACTAGGCAGAGCAGGTTAGAGCCTGGACTCTACTTGCATTAACCTTTCTGCAGTGAGGATGCAGTTTCTAGCACAAGCAGTATGTGTTTCTTCCCAAGCCTCCCCACATCCACAAGGTCAGATAAAGTTTTCCTGTGGTTACTGGGAACAAATCACAAGATAGCCAACTCATCACACTTTAGCTAATATTTTCTATATAGCTTTTACCCATAAGGAGGAAAGAAAAGCCTTTGGTTTTGTGTTGTTTTGTAATATGTTCTCAGAAAAGCGAGTTTAATATGAGTCGTCAAGTATTGGTCATCAAGACAAATTTTGATATGACCTCAGAGTTTCCATCTCTGAAAGATACTGATTTAATCACTATTTTCCCTTCATAAACATTTGGCAGAAAAATGTGCTGTAAAACCCCTAAAACTGGCCTAACCAATGACATATGGCAACACTGATGAGCATCACAGAAGCCACCTCTGACACAGATGAAAATGTGCTTCTGGTTCATACTTTTTGCACGAGGTGTACATGAAGAGATGGCTGTTACACTGTCTTTTTTCTCCAGATTGTTTGTTTTTTAAATTGTATACATGACTTTATACATGTAAAGTACTCTTACTGCAACTGTTTCTGGAAAGCAGAAAAGAACTTGTCAGAAAGAAAGAGCACCAAATTTATATTCTTCGCGAAACTACAAACTTGTGGGCATTTAAAGAACCTTTAAGACAGCTTTAAATTAAGCTGAAAAACTTGAAGAAACCTTAATTTAATCAACTGCTGATGACACTTGAAACTTCTTGCAACAACTAGGGAATCACACAAAAATGATGCTGCCTTTGTGTTTCTCAGTGAAAAGTACATGTAAATATGGACATAGCTCATTACTTTTAAAAGGAAGACTATAAATTACTTTTAACAACTAAGTAGTTCCTCAAAAATACAGAAAACTCTGTTTTTTTTTTATTTCTGCAAGTATTTCTGAGCCTACAGATTTTCAGACTCTTTAAATCAATGGAGAAGCTAACAAGCATTTTGTTTTTTGAAAGAAGTGTTGTACAACTACCACACTTTCATTTTAAAATCAAATAGCTGTGAATATTTCTTTACTATTACCTCCTTTTTGTTTGACTCCTTCCTTATGTAAATGTTGGCAATTAAATATTGCAAAGGTATTACTGTCCACTGCAATGCTAAGAAATGCTGGTCTACATGACCTAATCATTTTCCAAACCTAGTGGTTGTGATTCACCTCAAAAATTATTCAAAGAGTTTTCCCATAAAGCCTTTCACAAGCCAGCAGCATTATCCTGAGAGCAGCAAAACCAGCTAGATCTGTCCTGGTTCCTATTGTTATGGCAAACATATATGATAAATATAGATACACTGTCTGATATTTCCAGCATAGTGTGAAATAAGTGGGTCAACTGGATCCACATTCTCCTGGCAGGTGAAGTACATTGTGCTAAATGATCAGCATTGACTAACAACTGACAACACAGGCATGTGGGCATGGGACATATCATGGAGAATATTATTCACTTCCTACATGCCCAAAAGACAGTGCAAAAAACAAGTTAGGAACCTTAGTTTCACAAAGCAGGCTTCTGGGAATGTGAAATTTTAACATCACCAAACACATGTCCAACCCAAGTAACATAGGAGACAGGTAGATCTGAGGATACAGATGCAGTCTGGTCGTGGTAAGACCAGGCTGTGACTGAGCTGTTACCGACAGTGCATCACTTCTCTTCCTCATAAAACTGACAAGCTCTTCTCTGATGCATGCTGTTGCAAGCATTTTTTTTTATTCCTTGCAGACTAAAATTATGCCGTGTGTCTTTTCCAGTGATTACATTTCTCCAGCAACTATAACTGAAATTTGATCCTGAACATATATGTGTAAAAAATGTGGTTTATAATGATTTTACACCATGATTCTACAAAGTAGGCTATATTAAGGTTGCAGTACTAATGACATTCCTGTTTTTCATTGCCCTTTTTCATTCCTGGATGTCTGAAACTACAGCTTGATCCTTAGACTTAAGAGGTCTCTAAGGGTCTTCCCTTGGCATCAGAAAACTTTGGACCAGTCGTCTCAGTTCATCAAGAGAAAGACCCTATCCTTTGAATTTATCAGTGCTCTGTAAACAAGGTGAGTTTGCTGGGTCAGGGACAGATGGTTCATGTGAGTTTGTAACTCCTCAACTACACACTGGAGACCTTGCACAAATGGTGGTTCCATGAATAGGACAAAATAGTAAGTGAAATTCAAACTCTGAAACTATGCAATTAGTTTCTGTTCTGGAGAACTCCAAAAATAATGAGTCCTCAAGTACTGAGGTGACCAACATTTCTAAAATACATCAGCATGAATGCTTTTGCTGAGTAAACTATAAACTCCCACGCTATTGCAGAATGACTGTCAGTTCCTGCCTCATAACATCTGAACACCATTTTTTTTCAAAGAGTTAATCAAAGTACACCACCAAGAATAAGTAATTCCAAGAAGTATCATCAACGAACTCACTTGAACCCAGCTGAGCTGCTGCCCTACAGCTTCAAACAAACACAACATTTATGGCAAGCACGCTTCCCATTCCTCTCTGTGCATCACACCTGTCTGGAAAAACTGTCAGAGGTATAGAAAAGTCTAGAGAAAGATTGACACCAAAAATGTAGTATTCCTGTCTCAATGTGCTAATCTTGTTTTTGCTTTTGTTAAGAGTGGCTGGTATGCAATTTGGCAGTTTTGTGTTCCCGGGCTTGATTTTAGATCACCTATGGCTAAGGGCCATGGATATTACAATGAAATAGTAGTTTTGGTTTGTTTATTTATAACATCTCCTTTTTTTCCTGGACTTTTAAAATGAAATTAAAATCTCTCTGCCCACAGACAAGCTGTAGTAACTTTCAATGGGGAAGTAACTTTCTGTCAGTATTTTTTTGCATTTTTTCTCTTGTTATGAGAAAAGCTGCAAACCCCACTGTTGTTTGCAAGGAAAAGAAATTGTAATTGATTCCTGCAAAAAAGAAAAATTCTTCAATATTTGCACTATTCACAAGGAGTTCATTAGTGAAACAACAGCACGTCCTGTGAAGCACACCCCAACATTGTCAAAGCTTTTTATAGTAAAATAGACTAAGGATGAAGGATTCATGTTAGGGGACAAGAATATAACTCATACATTAATCAGTGATTGTGAATCAAAATTATTCTGGGTAATTAAGTAACTCTGAAGGTGTTTAAGTACACTAAAATAAAAAAAAAACTAAGACAGAATAAAATACCTTTGGCCTAAAGACATCACAGATCACACAAATCTACCCTTGAATTCAGCCCAACCACTGTGTAAGGTAAAGTACTGTGTAAACCTACAAAGCCAGCTACTACAGGCTTTCAGTTTGTTGAATGTTTTAATTAAGGGGATTCTGTCAGTATTTCTCACTATTAGGAGAATATTGTATACAAAACAACTAGAGATGGGTGAACTCATTTTACCTCATTACAAGCCCATTCAAAGACCACTTCTAATCATGAAATATTATTAGCTTCTTGTTCTTTTCAGAAGATGATGACATAGAATAACACCTAATGATAAAATAAGGGAAGTAGAGAAGAAGCAGGATGGGAA
Source organism: Anthoscopus minutus (assembly GCA_013399455.1). NCBI lineage: Eukaryota > Metazoa > Chordata > Aves > Passeriformes > Paridae > Anthoscopus > Anthoscopus minutus. The sequence goes on along the minus strand of VWYI01040094.1, from coordinate 40,705 downwards.
AAGAAATGTGTGAAGAATGAATTTGGTAATATGGACAGAGGATAGGAAATACTAGTAATAGTAAATACTAGTGAAAGAGTACTAGTAACACCTTCTATTCATGGTCCAAAGAAATATCTGGCAGATTAGGTAGCTGTGTGAGGTTTTTTTTTACCATAACCTACCTGCTAATAATGGCACAGTTCCAATTCTTATATGGGGAGAAAAAAAAAAAAAAGGGTTTAAGTTGTATCAAAGCAATGTCTGCAAAGTAAAGCTAGCTCTTCAAAACCTGTGGTCCATGAGAATAATGTAAGATGTTCACAGACACTGAATTTGCTCAAGACTAATAATAATCCCTTGTGAAATGCAAACTGAAATTTGTTTGCCTACCAAAACAAGGCCTTTTTCCTATCCCCCTTTCCATTCACAGATGCCGGCATATGTTGGCTTGTTATTGTAGTTTATGAATGTTGGCCTTTATTTCTGTGAAATAAATGTTATCAACTTCATTTGACAAAATGTAAAATTATATGTAAAGCTGACAGACTTGGAAAAAGTAATAGAAATTAAAAAGAGATAAACATAGCTTTAGAAATATGTGTTCTCTTGAACAGTTCTTTTACTCTGAAGGGCTACATAATTATACCAAGCCATATGTGTGTCTTTTTTTTTCTTTAATAAATATTCCTGAAACTGGACAAGTGCTAATAGCACCGCTAAGAAGAATGACATCTATCATCTAGGAAGTTCTCATTATAGCTTACTTTATCAGTTCAATGATAAAAAAAAAACAGCCATAAATCAGAATCTCTAACTAATGTTTTAGCTGAACTTAAAATAATATTCTGAAGTCTGACCATAAAAATGTGGGTTTAGGCTACACAGCCTAACAAGATGTCACTTCTACTTTACCTGGAAATCTACATGATGAATTATACTGTTCCCACACAGCACAGGACAGGTGGAACTTGAATGATACATCCCATAGCATATAAATCATATAATATAAAGTAAACACTGCATAGATTATGGGTTTTAGTATTCTGGGATCAAAATTTTTTATGCCAATTGGTAGCTCTTTATGTTCTTCACTGGTCTTTTAATAACAAGCTATTTGATCTTTCTGTCTAACTGCTCTCATGTTAATAATTATGCAGGATTAGGAAAGCTCTAATTCTTAACCGTGCATATGGGAGGATGTATAGTTATGACATCCCTGTAAAATCTTTGTGAGAAAGACATGACCCAGGGCAGTGAGGAAACTCTCCCAGCAGAGCTGACAAGCTGGGCACAGTGCCACGCTGACGTAGCTGCCCTGTGCCAGCTTGCTGTGCCGGCATGGGTGGTCGCCACCCCTCAGAGCCAGAAATCTGCTCCAGAACCCCTTGTCTGAGGGTGGCAGGGGCCTTTCTAGCTCCTGTGCTTTTATGGACTCCATTTAAACTGTATCAGAGTATGCCACAGTCATTTGCTTACTTGCTGTCTCAGGCAGAGAAGCTGATTTTACAGGTGTCAGGCTAAGGCTCCACTGGGCTTTGCAGGACTCCCTGAGAGCCACCAAGCAGGGACCTGAAGCCCGTGTCTTTGTATCACATACAGAAATTAAAGGAACTTTTTTCCTATGACTCTGATGGTCAGCAATAGTGGAAACCAGCAGACATACCATCTTGGAAAAGCTGGCTGAAGAACGCTGCCTTTCTGCTTATTCCAACAGCTCCATGAGACAATACAATGGATACAAATATTTTGAGGACAATCACTCTATTTTCATTTTCAAAGGATTTCTTCAGGCTGGGCTACTTCAGCTACTGCTTTACTAAGCAGCTCCACAAAAACTTGCACAAACATGACAGAGGGGCAGAGACTGATACAGAGGTAGGAACATGTCAGACCCACTTTTTCTCTAGTCATATGTTGGAATAAAAAGATCCTGTTCTTGTTTAGCCACACTGGCTATTGCACAGGGCAAGCTGGAAATGGAGGAGGAAGGAGAAACTTAATTTCTTTGCCTTCTCCCTGACTGCAGAAATGGAGGAAAAAGGAGAAACTTAATTTCTTTGCCTTCTCCCTGACTGCATAGGAAGCTGAAGTTCCTGGTAGGAAGATTTTGTTCCTTCCCAAGTCTCATGGCCAGTGGCTTGGCTGTACAGAAGGCATGGCTTGTAGACATAAAATTTTGTCCCTTGTGTGGAAGATCATGTTCGTTTTAGCTGATTATGGAAGGACAGATCTAAGGACAAAGAAAAGACCAAGATGGACATAAATGTCAAAATAGTTTCAGCAATCAGCTTCTTCAGTCTTGCTCCTGTTTGAAGATAAGGGGTCTGGGGGACTCCTATGTTAGCCCTGTATGTGTGTGTGGGAAGCCATTTCTACACCCCTGTGCTTGAAAAACAGGTCTGACAGGCTACCGGCCTGCAACGCTCTGGAAGAGCATGAGGCATGATTTCCCCATTTCCCATTTCTTTATGCTTTTTGATTCACTAAGTAAAAAACAGGGTGCTGCAAGCACCCTGGTGTACTTGGGAGCGAGTTGGTTTCTGTTTCCTTCCTGCAGGCTGCTCAGGTGTTCATGTGCTGGCCCCACTGTGAGGAGAGACACACAGTAGGAGTAAAGAGGAGATCCAGGTGCTGTTCTTCCTGCCCCATTCTCACCCCAATACCATTCTTCATAGCCCTTCCACATACTCACTGGTTAGAAAAAAAAATGAACCACACACTCAAAAAAACACCCTACCCAGCCCAGTCAAGTCCTTTCAGTAGATTAAACCCTTTTTGACTCAGCTGTTCTTGAGGTGTTGTTTGAACTGCACTCAGTTTTGGGCCCCTCACTTTAAAAACGACATTGAGGTGCTGGAGTGTGTCCAGAGAAGAGCAACAAGGTTCATGAAAGGCCTTGAAAATGTCTTATGAGGAAGAGCTGAGGGAGCTGGGGTTGTTTATCCTGGAGGAGGCTCATCACTCTCTTCAACACCTCGAAAAGAGAATGTGGTGACCTGTGGGTGGTCTCTGCTACTGTGACTACAGAGGACCAGAGGAACTGGCCTTCACCTGAGTCAGGGGAGACTCAGATTAGATATTATGTGAAGTTTTTCACTGTTAAAGTGGTTAGGCGCTCTAATAGGGTACCCTGGGAAGGCTGTGCAGTCACCATTCCTGGAGGGGTTTAAGAGGCATTTGGATGTGGTGCTGAGTGTGGTTTAGGTAGGTTAGCCCTGGCTTAGTGGTCTAGGGATTACAGTGTTAGTGCTGGACTGATAGTTGGACTGGATGACCTTAAAGGTCTCTTCCAACCCTGATGATTCTATGATTCTTTGATTTATCAGTCACTACTAACTCTCCATGCAAAAGACACTATTTTTTTAATACCTTTGTGCAGTTCAACATAAGACATATTTCACAAAACAATCTTCTGTTCCTCAGAATGGTCTTTCCCAAGCTGATCTTTTCTTCCCTCCCTCCACAGCAGTAGAAAGGGGATGGTGCAAGGCTGGGATTTGAGAGCTCTCTCCTGCCTCTCCTCTCAAGCAGGCTGTGCTGCTCCCTAATACGAGCCAAGTACTTGACCTGAGGACAGCCATTATCTTTTTCCATCCCACCAGAAGATATTTCTGCCATTGTGCTCTGACTGCCCTTCCGTGTTCCAGCTACAACAGCCAATGTGGGCTAGCACCAGCACCGCTCTTACCAGAGCCGCGCTGAACCAGAACGACAGGAGCGTTCGGGCAATGCTCTCAGGCACATGGTGTGATTCTCGCGGGTGTCCTGCGCAGAGCTAAGGGCTGGGCTCGCTGACGCGTATGGACCCCTTCCAGCTCAAGCTGTTCTGTGCTCATCTGCAGGGTGTGCGCGGCGGCAGGCCCCGAGCGGCGCACGGATGGGCGCGGGGCGGGACGCCGGAGCGGGGCAGGCGGAGCAGGCCCGGCCGCTGGATCAGCACGGCTCCCGGGCAGGGGGAGGAGCGCGGGGCCGGAGGGCGCCTGGCTGCCGTTCCCGGGGCGGGCCACCAGGTGGCTCCGCGAGGGTGACCCGGAGCCCGCAGAGCCCCGGGGGCCGCCCCGGCCGGCTGGGAGCGCGGATTCCGCGTTTCTCGTTCTGTCGCATTTTACAGGCGCTTGCTCATCGCCAGGTCTGCCGGAGGACAGGCACACCCCTCCGGCAGACCAGAGAGCTGTGTTTGGGAAAGGAGGAGGCAGCCTGAGCTGCCCGGGGAGGATTCGGGGCCGGGCCGGGGCTGGCGAGCGCCTGGCCCTGGGCGGTCACCGCGGCTGCCGCCCTCCCCTCACTTGCCCCGTAGGAGCGGCGAGCCGGGCAGCTGCTCTCCGCGATAGGGGTGCCTGCAGCTTATTTGGAAAATAAATATCAGAGATGAGCCAGGTGACTCAATAGGTAAAGGTGAGGGAGACATTGCAAAGACTTCCAGGGCTTTAAAAGTTGGAATAAAAGTTTTTTTTAATTTTTTTTTCTCCTTTCCCCACTCCTTTGAGGTGGGCTATTTCTATGAAGAAAATTCTGCTCACATTACAAAAGGGGGATGTCAGGGGGTTTGACTGTCATTGAGGTTGAAATGAACTTTGTCACCCTGTTTAAATATTTAAGTCTCCTGACACAGGCAAATACATCACGAAGTGCTAAAAAATATATTTAAAAATACAGCTGCCTTTGAGATGAAGCATTCCTATTCCCACTGTATCAGTTCACTTTGCTCAAGCAACTCTGTGGTACAAAGTACAGCAAGAAACTGTGGACTGGATAGGAGGCTCCTTTGTCAGAACCTGCGCATTTGAGAGGGTCACATTTTGTTTTAGTCTCTCTTTTGATTTAACTGATTTCCAAGAACTTAAACATACTATCAATATGCACATATGTCAGGTTTTTTTCTGCATCCAGTCATACTGTGTCCTATTCCCTTAAGTAGCTGTAGTTTTGTAATAGTTTCCTACTGGTTTGCATATTGGTAATATTTAGGGGATTACTTTTTACTTTCTCTTAACAGTCTTACCTTCCCAGCATACATACAATATTTCCACTTTTATATCATTACTTTTGTTGTATTAAAAGTGCTAATTTAACTCAGAAATCATAAAATGGTCTTCAAACCTTTCTCTAACACGTCTTTTCTTTGGATGCAACACTGAGGAAGGTAACATATGTACTTTGAAATAAAAGTGATGGGTTTTTTTAAGATTGACTTTGATAAAATAATTGTAGTGTAAAAACTATAATGTGGTTCAGGGCAGAAACCAGTTTTATGTTGGTGCCCTTTGATCTGATCTCAAAGGGCAATAACTTCCTGGGCAACTGTGAGTGTGCAAGGCTAAAGCTGGAGGCACTTGTGTGAGTGGGGAGCCCTCAGTCATAATTTAAAGTGTTGTCTCAAAAGCATACCATATGCACCATGTTGACAGCAGACAGTCTCTTTAGTTTCACCCCTTCACGTGGAGGTGGAGTGACTCGTGATCAACACACTGTTTTCATCTCTTGTGGGCCACAAAAGTAACTCTCTGAGAGGCTGGAACTGGGAATTGCTGTGAAAAAGACTTGAAGGAGCTGAAGGAGATCAGCTCATAGTGGAAGTGATACTATAAATTTAGAAGAGCTTAGTATGAGCAACAAACCTCCATTTTGCTGATGGTTTCTCCAACTCTGGCCCCATGCCAGTTTAATTTTGGTGGGCTTAGCTGATAACACAAACATCCAATCTCCAAGTGTGTGAAGGATGTTACCAAATCCTACAGCTGATGAGAAGTGAGGCATTTATACATCCTTATAGGTTATTTTTTACATTTCTTGAAGACAGAAAAATATTCAAGATAGATTGTTCGCAAACATTTTGAGTAAATCCTTCTTACTTGAAGAAGAGGACCACTCTGGTTGTGCCCTATCCTTAGAACTTTTCAGTTGTCTCCAGAATAACTGAAAAGTGCAGAGCATATGCAGCACCTGCTGGGATAAACAGGGGCTTAAAGTTCTCCTGGGTGTTGAAGAAATAATCATTCCAGTTTCCCTACTACAGTTCTTTTTTTGAGTCTGAAACTATATAAACTATATATCATATATTGACATTTATGTCCTTCAGCAGTGTGGCATCACTTGTCACTTAATGTAAATTTGTCCAAGTCATACAAAAGTCAAGTGTCTGAAATTTGAGCTCCTAGTTACAAAGAAGTATACTCTTACTGACTGACTCATATTTTTTTTGCTCTTATATTCAAACTCGTGGAAAATGAATATGCAACAAGGAATTAAGACAGAAGTTAAAACCTACATAAGAGCTTTTAAGCAAACTGTGCAAACTCTACAAATCTTTGTACAGATCCCATCTGCTCTCAGTCACAAAAGTATTCAGTGTATAAATAAGCCCTTCCAATGAGCTCAGTGGTATGGGGATTCTTTCAGCATGACACTGATGTGTTTGACCTCTGGCTTACAGGTGTGTGCCCATGTGTGAGCAGAGTGGACACTGGCAAGGTATCCCATCTGCCTGGCAAGGTATACGCAGGATAAACACATTGGGCTGGTGTTTTAAGCAATTTCAAGATAAGTTTTGGGTGTATTTTTTACAGCTTCAACTTTCGTGAAGAAAGCAACTAAAGTTTTTAGTCTGTCACGCTTGCAAAGACTTCTCTTTGTCCATCCATCTGGCTTGCTTTGGTTTCGGGCTGTTTTGTTGTGAAAATTTCTTTTAGGATACACTTTTAAAAGTTGGAATAGTTTGAGGTGATGTTATGTTTGAGGTGATGACTCTGTGGTCCTCCTGTGCATACCAGAAGTGAATTCTTTTCCAATTATGCACACCAGCTGCTGACCAAGTCCTGTCTCCTGTACTAACACGTTTCTGCATGGGGAGAAAACTTTGTTCACATCTGGAGAACAGCTGATGCAATGAGTCATGATTGCAGAGGACAAATCCTAAGCATAATTCAGACTAGTTATATATGTGGATTTGAAAGTGCAGGCTAAAATCTTAAAATTACCTTGTCTTCCACAGGATGCCAGCAGAGGAAATGAAGTAATGGTGTGATGTCTTCTCAGCAAAGAGGCTGTTCTCATGTAAATCAACTTGAGATCAGCTGTTGTACACTTAGATACTTGGATTATACTTGTGAATTTTGGTCACCAAATATGCATAGATTACTCTAAATCTAACCACAGGGGGAAAAGAGCATTTTTGAAAATAAGGATGGGTTGTGCAAGGAGGGAAGTGTTCAAAGGAAGCCTGAGTCTAGGCCCATCTGCAGTGATCCCAGATGAGATGTGAGAAAGGAAGACATTGTTGTGTGGATGATGATGGTGTTTACAAACTCCTCTGATAAGGCATATGATCACTTTTGTGTCTCTACATGGATGATCAGAATTAAAATAGAGGGAACATTTGGGAGAGGGCAGATATTAGTAGCTCAGCTAAGAGGATAGCAGAAAAAGAGCTAGGAATATATGATAAGTGGTCTTCAAATAGGAAAAAGGTAAAGTGTTAGATCAATTTTTTTTGTCATGCATAGTTTATTTTCTTGTATTTATTGGAATAAAAGGAAGGTAGAAAAGTAGAAATTCTGTGCTGAGCTCCTGAATCCTCATGTATAAAACAGTTGCAAGCTGAGAAGGTGTTCTCAAGCCCTAGATTTGCAACTGTGATAGAGGCGCAGACAACATGAAAATCAGTTTTTATTTTCAGCTTTGGTCACTGATGTAGATAAGAGTGTGTTTGTTGAGGATGTGAGTAAAATAACATACAGTGAATTTACTTCCAGTTTTCATGAAAGTGCCGCCTAGCTTTGCACAGCAAATGTACTTGTGAACACATTTAAAAGGGAACAAAAAGCCCTTAAGTTGTTTTACTACATTGTTATCTAAATGTTTTGCATTGAAACAGCATAGAACATTATTTATTGAACTTTGGATATATATGGGGGTGCAGGTTATGACATATTGGTTTAGGTCAGTTGCAGAAATCACAGCTATGGATCTCTAAGTTCTGTCCAATTTCAAATCCAAAAAGTCACACTATCATAGCATTTTATATTTTTTATTTTAAAAAGGAAAAAGTGTAAAGATTTGACAACACAATTTAAAGAATGTATTTGGACTGAGTTACAGACATAGAGTATTTGAACCATTGTTTGCACACCACTGAGAATGAAGTGCCTCATTTTATACAATAGTGATTTAATCCTCAAAAACAAATTATGATGGTGGGACCTGGGTACTGTCCAGTATGATGATGTGGAAAAGAGTATCAGATAAGCTATTCCCCCTTTAATTTGATCCTGGGACAGGGGAAATTCAGTCAGTTTGTTCAGTCAATGACCATGTGGATGTGGTGATTATTTTGGGGATGAAGAGGGTGAGAAGCTATTCACATCTATATCTGTTTCAGAGTGCCTGAGCAAGTACAGAAAGTTCAAAATATCATTCTTAAAGAAAAAAAAAGTAAAAAGAGCCCATTCTTAAGAAAATCTAGCAGCAATGGAGTCTGTTTGGATTTAGGAAAACTAAGTAAAGAGCATAGGACTGTCTTCATTCATAATCTGAGTCAAGATTTTAGCAGCGGGATTGTCTGATGGATGGGAATGCATTTCACATCATGGACATGGGAGATCCTGTATGTCTCCATGACACTGGAGACTTGGTGGCTTTACTTGGCCTTTAGATCTCTGTCTTGGTTGGCATTTTGCCTTCCACCAGTATAAGATCAGTTTCTATAACTGTGCCCCTTTCCTAAGGAAAACTGATTGCATTATTTATGTAGGTTTGAAATACATACTGATAGCCAGAACACCTCATGCTGCTTTTGACGGGAAAAGTGCATGAAAGTGAGGAAAATGACCCTATTGACTTTGGCTACATGATCTTTTGTCATAAACAAGAAGTTTCACTGGCAAAATCACAAAGCAGAAATATACCAGCCTTTCACAAAATGAAGCCTGGTGTTTCCTCTATTGTTTCTCACTCTTTTTTCCCCCCTCCTCCTCCTCTGACTGTCCAATGTTTTCTACCCATTCCTTAGTATGTTTTCAGAGACAGCCCAAATTCCCTGATGGGCTCAGCTGTGTCCTGTGGTGTGTCTGCTGGGGAGCTCACTGGAGCCGTCTGTGTCCAGCCTTTTCTCAGAGGTCACCCCTGAAGGTCTCCTGCCACTGCCAAACCCTTGCCAAACACAATCAATACAGTGGTTCATATGTAGGTTTACCAAATAATCCTTTCCCATTCTTTTCTTTTTCCCAGGAAACTGTAAGAACACTGCAATGAAGGCTGGCAGTACCTGAGATGATTCCAGCAACATATAGAGGGAGGAGAGGCAATGAGAGAGGCAGTTTGTGTATGTGTCTGAGACTTAAAAGCTCCCCAGATCTGGGAAAGTTATCTTACTGAAATTAGCTCATGCTGAAAAAAGCTTGTTCACTAATGGCAATAAAGCTATGTCATGTGTTCACTACAGACATGCCCAAGGACACTCACCTGTAGTGCAGTAAAAAGGAAGAGACCAGAAAAGTATTAGTGCTGTACAAATAAAATATTTAAATGGTTATAGCTAGACGGACTGTTGAGATAGTAATCTGATATGTATGCATGCACTGTACATTTTTATACTAGAGTTGCAGCATAAATGACCCCATTAAATCCTGTTACTTTCCTAATCCAATAAGCACTTAATCTCATTGGAAGTGTTGGAAATAATTATTCATTTATACACTTGTTTTTACCACACATTTTATGTCAACAGGAGTGTGCCTTTGACTAATCAGTTAAAACAGCTGGCGGATAAAGAAGTGAACAAGGATTGAGAATGTGTTATTTCTGGGAAGAAGACTATTGGCAGTTTTTCTTTGGTCTGAGATGTTACTGATTCTACAAGAAATTGTATTATACACAAAGTAAAGGCTCTTCTCAGTGTTGACAATCACCAGGACAAGGGTGAAAAGTAAAAAGCTTTGTACTTCTCAAGCTGCCTCACCCTGCTGCCTTACTTGACCCTAACTCATTGAATTTTACAGCTGTGAAGAGGTAGAAGGGCTCCACCCTTTTTCGACATTCTGCCCTTCTCTTAACTCTCAAGTGCCTGCCATACTGAGTTGGGTGAAGAATGTTGTATTAAAGACAGATGTGTGGGTTTTTCTGGTTGACAATTATTTCCCAAGAGAGGAAACGCTTTTGAAGACCATTGTAAAGATAATCTTGTTCTTTTGTACTCCTGGGGGAGCTGAGTAGATAGACTGATTCTATTCTGGTTACCAAGGACCAGTGTAATGGTCAGATATTTTAAAGTTTTTTCAGTTCAATGATCTCCCACTCTTCTTCACTCATCTTGGGAAACACTTCACTCCCCTCTTTGAATGCAATTCACATACATGCCAGGACTTAGGCTGGGCTTACTGTTGCACCCCAGCAGTGTTGTAGGGCACTGGGGTGGAAGGGGATGCCATATCTCTTGCTAGATGAGGGCCTTTCTCCAGACCAACGTGCTGCCACTTGTGGCAGCCTCAACTTACATGAGAGCAAGGAAGCAAACACCAAATGAATAGGGTTGCACTGGATATTTTTTCATTCCAACTTGCCACACTTCCGTGTTTATTACAGCTGTAGGTGCAATTATTTGTCACTGAAGAGAAGTACTAGCATTTGTCAGAAGAATGGGAGAGAAAAGATGATACTTTTGCTGTCACAGTTGTGGTCTGGAACATAATGCAAGTATTAAAGCATCAGGTAAGACAGGAAACATTTTAAAGCTTAAGGAATACTTTGGAGTAGAAAATCTTGAAGTTATTTTTAAAATAGGTGTTTCTGTAATGGTGCTATACTGTATGAGGAAACTTCACAGTTCTCCATGGCACTCACAATAGGTGTAACACTTTGTAGAATGATTGCTTAGTAACTTGCTGGAATGTAATAAAATTAGGAAGATTTGTAAAATCTACTGCTAAGGATATTTCCCTTTTCATTGTCTGTGCTTTTCACATAAGTGTTTATTTCAGTATTTGTACTAACAACCTTCTTATAAAAAGAGTAAATCAGATTTGAAATTTTAGGTTACTTTCTACTTCTCAAGCAGTTCCACTGCAAATGTTAATAGGAAATGAAGGAGATGTATACATTGAAAAGAATGTGTCCCAAGGTGTGTTCATTAAGACAAAACAACTGCAAAGAAACCTAAAACTTTGCCATCTGTTCCATTATTTATAACCAAGAAATGTAAGGAAAGATCCAGACCTCACCAATCTCAAAGTACTGTAGGAATGGCCATGATAGATAAGCTATTTTAGCTGTTTTAGCTTTCAAGATCAATAATGACAATAGAAGAGGGACAATACTGAGAAATGCTGATGAAAATTTCAGGAAATCTTAGCACTCTTCTTATACCTTTGAGTAGAAAAGTTGTTCGCTTTGAATCTTTATATCCTCTCATCACCTTCAGATAATGTTTTTGGAGTGAATGCTGGGTAAAATTGCAGGTTGTCTTCCTTACCTTTCTGCCTTCTATCTATTGTAGCAAGGCATCTGAAAAAGGAAAAATCACAGGTTTTCCTTCCTGGAATCCATAACATATTGTAGATATGCTTCCTGAGGATAAGTGATGTGACAGTATTTCAGATCAAAATCTGACTGCACTGAAATCTAGGGACATGCTCTGCCAGACCACATATTCTCCATGTGTACATGTATCCACTGCCAGAACATGGTGGTGTGACGCTTGAAATTACACTGAAAACTGTTGAAAGACCCTTATCAGGCCTTAATATTGTGAAATGCTTGTTTGTGTTCTTTGTAGATGTAACTGACTGTTTTTCAGCCAGAATAAGCAAATAGAGGACCAGATTTGGGTCTTGGTCAATTCCTCCAACCTCCTGGCAAATTTAACTTAATTATGTTATTCGTAATGTGAATGTATGTATATTCATAATGTGAATGTCTGTGAATGTTTTTCCCTGTTTTAGGATACTTCAATGACAATTTAAAATAATAGAGCATTTTGGAGACTTATGGGCAACTATCATGTATCATCTGGCATCCTTGTATATCATATTTCTGAAGGGTAGTTCCATGTATGCATACTGAAAGGTGGAATGCTTAGGTTTGCATCTTAAATTCTTTTTTTGGGTGCAAATCTACAGATTGCTTCAATCAGGACTTGTCAGTGCAAGTTACACAATTAAAAAAGTCAATTATTAAATGTATCTATCCTTGTGCAAGTATAAGAGTCAGGAAGCAAATTATGAAAACCTAAATTGCATGTGAGGAAGAAAAACCCTTGACATTAGCCTAAAAATAGTGATTCCTCTCAGTGGCTTAAGCAAGGCTATTAGAGGGACTAGGTGTCAGAGCCCATATTAAAATGGAAAATGGAAAGAGTATGTGATTGATTGGTTAATCTGCTGAACAACACTGACATATATTAATAACGTTAGAATCCTATGTGTGGCCTTATAAAAAGAAGTCTGTGTTTGCAGCTCTGACCTTCCCCTACTGGGTGACCTTGAGCACATAGCGTTGCCCAATGCTTGAGTTTTCCCCTTAAAATGGCAGTAATATTTCCTCACCTTTGTAAAACTCTGTGAAATCAGTCAATAAAAATCTTTTCACATGCTTTGAGTATTATTCTTACTATTGATGTATTCTGTGGCAATTCTTGTAGATTATGAGAGAAGAAAATTCCTCTGCCAACATGCAGCCAGGAGAGAACTTGTAGCTCCTGAGTGGTTTGAGGTCAGATCAGTAGTAACTATAGATTTTCAGAAGCCTTAAAATCTACTTCTTGTAGCAGGAAGGGCAGTGAGTATCCCAAGGAAAAAAAAAAGTTGACAAACTTTCCTTGTAATTGGCTTGCATCAGTCAGAAAATCTGTGAAACACAAAGGTCAAACAACTTATTTAAAAAATACCAAGTGAATCTAAGATTAGTCTTGACATTTTCAAAGCCTCAGAAAATTAGGGGAAGGGCTGCAACCCTGAGGATTGTGGTCTCTTAGGCTGACTAGAGAAAAGATTATACTAAACATTTTGAGACCTGAATGATCCATTCTGTATTAGAGAAGATTCACAAGATCCTCAGAGAACACTTGAAACATCTGACTGAGAGAGTCTGTGGACTTTTCTGCTTTCTTGGTAGGGATTCTCAAGGGCACCATTAAGGAATCAACTATTGTGATTGATGGAAAAATAAAGAAATCGAAGAAGAAATGAAGACAAACTACAATGTGGACTTTTTCATGCAGTCCCATGATATCTTCAGCATTAAGTGATTTTGGCAGATTATTTCTACTATGAAGCATGTGGATAGCCAGAAGGCTATTAAGAGAGAATGATGCTATAATATAAGCATGGAGGATTCTTATAAAGTGTATCTTTCTCTCATTCAAAGTACATGATGAAAAATGATGTGTCCAGAGTTCTAACAAATTATGACATAGTATAATTTTCCACATATATATATATATAAAATGCTAAACCACCTTTACTATCATATGCTGGCATTATCCCCTTTCCCTCCCCCATGCTATTTATTTCTTATTTATAAAAATAATTCCAACTGTATCTTTTAGCTAATCCTAGCTAGCTCCATATGCAGGCTGACAATATGCCTGAGGTGATAATATGTCTGGTCAGTTAGACCAGTGTGTGGTAGATGTAAAATCCTTAAATGGGAATGTAGGATTCTGATGGAATAAGAATCCATGTTTGCTTTGCACAGATGAAAATGATCGCATCATGTGCAAGATGATAGGGGATAAGGCTCCTCCTTTCTTCCTGGTACAAATTAAATTTAAGTGATGTAATGAATATACACATGCAGCTAGATCGATTCACTCTCCCAGCCATCTTTATCGTTTACCAACTCATCTTACTAGTTTGTCTTTCCCTGATCTATGAATTATTTGTGAACAGATTAATTAATTTAATTACTTTTGTTAATTCATAATTATGTTTGTCAAATCTTCCTGAAGAATGGTTGTGAGCCTTTGCATTACTACAGGCCTGTGCACACTGTAGTGTTAGTGGTCACCTCAGCAGTACTGGAGAGCTACCAGTCTCTGCCTGAACAATTGCAAACATCATGTAAATATAAACCTTCTATTTCTATCTTTACAGAGGTTTATATACTCAAAACATCTTGTTTTTTTTTCCATGCTACCATCGGCTTGTTGGAAGACTTTCCTTCTCCCTGTTAGCTGTGTCGAGTTTCTGTGCTTTGACTATGATCATTATGAGACTATATCACACCCCAAAGCATGTTCATTTTCCACGTTTTCATTTTGCCCAGGGAAAGAATACAAGAGCAGTTTGCAGAGCTAGATGATACAGACTGGCATTCAAAATGCTATTTTGTTGGTGCTTATTTTAAACCTTGTTCTTCCTGGGCCAAATCGGACTGACTTCAGTCTGTAATGAGTTCCTTTCAAGGTGTATCTACTTGTATCTGTGCCAGTACTCTGGGCAGGAGTGGTACTAGCTGCAGTAATGTCAATAGTGGTGCCAATAATTTTATCTGTGTAAAAGCCAATGCTGTGGCCTTGGATTTAAAAAGCAAAAATCAAACACACTTCTTCCTCATGGCAGAGATGATGTCAGGCACAGTACAGAAGTATTTAGAGTGCCATTTATGAGTTTATTGGTAGGCATTTTTTCCTGTCACTATTACAAAACATATACTGAAAAAATGCATGGATCAACACTCATGAAAAAATGCCTAAAGCTTATTTGGATGTCATAAATAGGAATAGTTCTGGATCCTAAGTAAAGGCATGCCTAAGACCCTATGTTTGCAGGTGAAGAGGGAATCTGGCTGAAGCCAAGCAAATATTTTTGTGCTGACTTTGTTTAGATAAACTTTGTCTGCTTTACTCTGTGTATCTAGGTTTCCAGTCTTCTGGAACTTCACACACAGTGAACAGGCATACAAATCTTGGGGAGAAATGGAAAGGATTTATTCTATTTGCTTTCACAGAAGGGAGATGTTAGTGTATGTAGAGTTGGGATAGGTTCCTATCGTGACAGAACAAAACTGGCTTTTCAGCTAGTGCCTTCCCATGGCAATCTGCTTCAAAGGAACAACTGTCATTTTTGATAAGGATAGTGAGAATTACTGTCATCTGGAGAGATCACTATGCCTCTGGGTTGTATAGTATATTACAACAGAAGAATTTATTCTTTAAGAGGTGAATAATTATTCCACTACAAAATTTTATTGCTGGTTTAGAAAAGATGCAGTTTGTACCCTGCATGATTATAATGTAGCTCCTTAGCTATCTCTTTTTAAATATAAACTTGTGATATGGGTTTTTTTTAAATATATATATATATATGGCAGGGAGTCAGGCAGAAAAAGCAACTAGTTAGTGGAAAGCCTTCACAGGGCAAGTGGATTTGGGGAGCATGCATGCACGCCACATGCCTCCCCACAGCCAAGAGCCAAAGAAGAAGCTCACAGTCTCACAGAAGCTGCGCAGCTGAGCGAGTTATTATGGAGAGCTTCTCTGTGGCTGAGCCAGTAAGAGCTGGGTGCTAAACTTGTTTCCGCTTGAAGTTGCTCTTTGCATACTTGTTAAGGCAGAATGTTCTACCTTTTCACCTCTGCAATACTGGGTGTGAAACATGAGCCTCTAGGTGTTTCCTGGCTGGCAAGAATTCAATGGTAATAAAATTACTAGTAGAATAAATGTTTCAGAGGCAGTTATCCTCTCTCACCTGTTTGTAATTTTTTATTAATTATTACAAATGTGTTTAAGTACTCTACCTGATTTTAATCTGCTGTATTCCCAGGATTTACATATAAAGGTCTTTTTCCCACAGAATAATGAATAATCACATATGTCAGGGTGTGGTGTTAAAATACTGAAGGTTGGTGATACACCTACTAGCAATCGCTCATTTTGTAAAAGGCTGGGTTCTATAAGTAGTTTGCTTTTTATGGCTTTGATCCAAAATTCTGTTGAAATCAGGCTCTTATTGAGTTAAAAAACTACAGATCTGCTCCCAAATGTTCTTTTATGGGAAGTGTTTGTAGTGCCATTGTTAACAATATATGCAGCACTGGGCATGTGAACTGTATAAGTAGAAATTTTACTTTTCCCAAAGCTCCTGCTTACTTTTATGCATTCTTTGCTCAAGCAAACAGCAGGTGGCTTACATGAATAGTGGAGTTAATGAGACTACTTAAGTGAGGAAGAGTGGGAAAAAAAAAATCATAAACTGGTCCTCTATTTCAGAGAATTTAGGACTTTCCAGATAGAACTGAGAACTGTAAAGGATTAATATTATTACATATTGAAAGAAAAGATGACCAGGATAGAGATGGCAGGGGGGAGGAGGGTTTGTTTTTCCAAGAAGAGCAGAGCTAATGAGATCTAATGCTTTTGTTTCTTAATCTCTGAGCTGAATTAATTTCCCTCCCTTCCCATGTGACATCATTCCCTAGGTGCAGGGAAGCCGCAGGGCAAGATGCAGTGCTGCCTGGTCAGCCAAACAGAGGCTGAGGGAGCCAAACTTAGTAGTGCCTCCTCTTAGTAGATATACTAACCTTGTCCCTGCTCTCCTTCCACTTTCAGTTCTCATGAGTTGTATAGGAACACAGTTATCTTTGACATTTCAGGCTGGATTAAAATAAGACAATGAGCTCACAAAGTTATTTGGGAGGAGAGAAAAGATAATACAATTGTGTAGTCCATTTTCTTACCAACAAAAATTTTACCCTGAACTTCACTTGGAGAGGGTTGAACTTAACTTGTAGTTCTCCATTCAGATCCCATAACAACATGGACTTTATGAATTTTTGAACACTTTCAGAATAATTTATCTCAAAAATACTAAGCCCTAATAAAATGATAAAGTATTTTTATTAGGAACTGGATCACATGCATAATATTTTTGATTTCTCATTATTCTATATTTATGCCAATCAGCATGCTACCTTTGCTGCCAAACTGGGAGGATGAAGATGAGATATTTTATATAGTTTTAGGTTTTGTTCTCTTTTTCAATTTTCTCTTCCATTTCTATATTATTGATTTGACAAGATGTGAACAACACAAATACCGACATATTGCAAGAAGTAAATTTTACCCTGGCTCTATAACATTTGTAAAGGAAACAGTTTGTAAGTAACTGAAGTCTTGATGTAATTTGAGAAGACTGGATTTTGAATGTTGATGGATCTCATACTGCAGCTACACAGCTGGATGCCAGTGTTATCTGGGCAAGTGTCAAGTAGGATTTCACAGCATAATGGCTACGCAAAAAATTCTTAACACTCCTGCCTAACAGACAAGGTTTATAAATATGGACAGTTAGTGTTTGAAAGTTAAGGAAATCACAAAGACCCAGCAACAAAGCAATCCAAAAGAGGAATCTTCTTCCCACTTTTAAACTCAGAAAGTGATTTCTCTCAAGCAAAAGTGACATCAAATGCTTTTTTAGATAAAAGGCAGTACAAATAAGAAAGATCCTCCAGGAGAGGTTTTAAAGTGTCTTTCAAAATTAGCAAGCACAAAAAGCCCATAGGTCAAGAATCAAGTCCGCTCCTGTAATCTGTATTCACTCAGATAACATTTCAAACTCAAACTCCTGGAACTGACCTTCAAAAAGTCATCTCTTCATGAAATGCATGTTACACTATTGTCACTATTCATCCACCTCTAAACACCTGGCATCAGGCAAAGTTCAAAGGAATCAAACAATGAACTGACCCCTTGAGGGGAAAAAAGTGAGAGCAGCTCCAGGGCTGGAGAATGATGGAAAAATGGATGCTGGTTTGTGGAGCAGTGAGTATTGTGTGGTCACTGATCCTGACAATTACTAAGTTTGGAATAAACTGTACTATAAAAATTAATATACTCATTGTACATATATTATGTGTAAACACAAGCATTTTCTTGCTGATGAGCCTTGCATGTTGCTTGGAATTAGCTAATATAAGAATTAGTAGAAATTGTTTCACTAACAGTGCCTCCTTCAATTTTGTGCTTGAAAACAATTTCAACAATTTATGAAGTGGAAATATACAATAAAGGTAACTTGTAAAAATTACTGACTCATAAAAGTGAGACAAAGAATGATTTCTGAATTTTATATTTCATATCCTTGCAGTGTGAATTGCTATTTCTGCTTACTGGAGGATTTCCTGATGTGCAGCAATACAAGCCTCAAGGGACTTGAGTCTGGGGAAGTCCTGACACAGTTTTCTGAAAATCTCTATTTTCCATTAACAGTGATGACAGCTCTGATCTTCTCCATAAGATTACATTTAAGTGTTCAGTGGCTATTAATAAAGACTTGATTGGATTCTAGTCACAATAGTTGTCATAAATGCAAGGCTTGAAAGCTTTGGGTTAATGTGAATTAAGATATCAAAGGTCAGGAGACAAACTGAAAACAAAAAAATTCATCACAGAAGTACTTTTTTTTCCTGTGAGTAAAAACTATAGTACTATTATTGAAAATCAGATTCATGAATATATAAGGAATCCCAAATGACCCAAAGGGAAGAAATCAGGCTTTATTTTCTAAGAATCTAAGGATGGGACAATTCTGAGCTCCTAGCTCCAGGGAAGGCTCTGGAGCATTTATCCTTAGTAAGACCGATCAGTCAAAACCAGAGTAATTATGTTCATCTCTTGAAATGGGCACAAAGATTGCCATTGTCTCATTGACTTCTAACCTACATTAAATTGGGAGGGCTCAGAAATTTCACTTTACTATCACTGCAGCCATAAATTGCGTTGGATTTAGAAGATGTTTTTGAGACTTACGGCCTTATGGTAGAACTCTAGACTTACAGACCTATAGAAAAGTTCCTATCCTGAGTAAGTGCCCTTTTATGCACTACCACCATATGAAAACTGACTTCTGTGCTGAGGATTTTTCTGCTAGCACAAAGTTGGTGGATATCTCCTGCAGTTGCTGCCTTCCATTTTCCAACAGAAAGATTTCACTGTGGATGATAGAGCTGTGTTAGGATGGTAGGACATGATCTGCTTACCAAAATATTGTGGCAGAGCAGAGCTTTGCTGGCAGAGGCCTTGGTAAGCATCTGTGCAAGGAGACAAATTAAAACAGCTGGTTGGCTCCTGAGAAGGATCTTTGACCAGTAGGTCCAAAGACTGGAGGCTCAAATGCTCTCACATTCTCATTCTCAGCAAGAAAATCATGAGCTACAGAAAGAATGTAACTTGGAATATTAAAATAGGTTGCTGGTTGCCACATCTGTCTTCCTCTAATGATACAGAAACGTCTAGAAAATCCTGGAGACAAGTCCTTTAAAATCATCAGGCGTTAACATTTTCCTTTTTCCTGTCTCTGAAAAGTTGTTCATACCTTGCAGGAATTTGATGGGATTTCTGGGCATGACCCTGGTTTGTTAATAAGACGGGCACTTTTAGGTTTTCATAAAAAGCTGCTGCTTATATTCCTCAAGAGAGATTTAAAGGAGAGTTGTTTTCAGTGATACAAACAGTATTTTGGTGCTTATGTTCCCCACTGAGTAATATGTCTGGATTCCCTATCATTTAATGAGAAATTAATGGCTCCAAAGAATCAGAGTAGTAAATGTCAAAATAGATAAAGCTAAATGGAGACTAATATTTTTTATGGACATCAGGTATCTTCAGATAAAGTTTGTGCATTAATGCAATCCCAAGGGGTGTGGATTAGGTGATTAAGACAAACTGTGAAAAATAAAAGGGAATGTATATAGAAGAATAGCCAGAAATTGATTTTTCTATAAAGGTTTAAATGCAGAGTAAAACTGCTGTGTCCAACAAAGTTGCTGAAGACTCATTTGGGTGTAAGTTGAATTGGAGTCTGTCTCTAAGTGTGACTTAACAGTGACTCAACATGCTGAATTGTTGCTCCAAATAGTAGTTATCAAAGGCATCTTGCCGTTGCGTAAATGACTAATATAATTAGCTTATAACATCACCATAGGCATTGGCAAAAGTAATCATCATTACTATCCATTGTGTTCACAACATCTGAACCATTCATTTTGAAGCCTGTGGAACTGAAACTTCTATCCATCTCAGGAGAACTTTGTTTTCATCCTCCACACATTTTCTGCAGGGGCCTGTTTTCCATGCCTCCCCATCCTCCTGCCCATTCTTACTGCATACAAAATGTAATTAGCATTGTTCCTGCTTGCTTCGTCTTTTTTTTTTTTAAGGAGTGAGGCGGAGATGGGGAGAAAAGTTTTTTTACAATAAAATCAAATACAAAAGTCCTTTGTACACAAAACCCTGTCCTGCTTGGTTAGCTCAATTAGACATATGTAGAAAGTCTCACAAAGTTGGTCCTATTTTGTTGTTAGTTTCATCTATACAATTCTGACGTTATATGGGTGTAACCAAGGTCAGAATTTAGTTCATTGTATGCTTAAAAAGAAAAAGAAAGCACTGTGAGATTCTGATGTTTCACTTTTCTAGCAAAATGATGTGCTTCCGTAGCCATGAAATAAGGACATGATTTGAATGTGTTGCCATCTCTGTGATACTGAGATAACTAATCTGAGATTGAATGCTGCTTCTTTTCAGGAGAAATGAACATAATGATTAATAGTATCATGGCAGCACTATTATTTGGTATGTAATACTCTCTTTATATTATTAAATGTTTGTGAAATTGCAATTAAAAGCTTGCCTTGTTTGCTAATATGCTCTCTTATTTAATTAAAGAACTCTTGCTGTGAACTTTGCCTTTTGTGAACTTGCTTAACAGTGATGTTAAGGAAGGGTTTAATCCTTTTAGACAAAGAGACACGTGTTCACAGGCCCCTAAAATGTTTAAGGCACATCTCATTTAAAACTAGATTGCTCAGCACCTTGTAGGATTAAGCATAGGCTTAACCTACCTGTTTCCGGTTTTGGTAACATGTAGCAAAATAACTCCAATAATTGTGACAGTGCTTCTTCAAATATCCAGGGAGGAATTCAGGTTTACCAGTGTTAACTGGTGCTCTAGTCCCCTTATCAACTTCATGTCCTTCTGGTGCTCTAGTCCCCTTATCAACTTCATGGCCCTCTTCTGGACTTGTTCCAACAGTTCCATGTCTTTTTCTGTTGGGGCTCCAGACCTGTTCACAGCATTCCAGATGGGGTCTCTGTGAGAGCCAGAGCAGAGGGACAGAATCCCGTCCCTCGACCTGCTGGCACACTCCTTTTGATGCAGCCCAGGATACCACTGGCTTTCTGGGCTTCAAGCACACACTGCCTGCTCCTGCTGAGTTTTTCACCAACCATTGTCCCCAAGTACTTCTTTTCAGGGCTGCTCTCTGCTCAGCCTGTAGGTGTGCCTGGGATTGCCCCTGACCCAGGTGTAGGACCCTGCACTTGGCTGTGTTGAATTGGTTTAGATTTCAGGTAAGCTGCATGTGTGAAATAGGTCAAGGTTGTCTTCTCCCAGATGCGCTTTTACAGCTGTGAAAAGCTCTTACCTAGTTTGTGCTCTTCTTTCCAATGTCAGTTTTATCTCCCCTTCTCTTTCACTGTCTCTTTGAGCCTTTCAAGTAAAGGAAGGTATGATGGATTTCTGTGGCACAAGAAGCCTACTTGGCATTAGTCTCTTTCCCTATTGATTAATCACCCATAGAAAACTCTTGAGAGTGAACTCTGCATGTAGCTTTCTGTCTTTTGGTAATCACCATAAGTTAGAAAGCAAACTTTATTTGTTTGAGGGCAGGAGATGTCCTTTCCATTATTTATAGTACATATGTTGCGATTAGAGAAACTGCCACTGAAGTGAGGCTTCCTTTATCAATAATGCAAACCCTCTACTTATTGGTTTGCTAATAATTTGAAAAGATTTTTTAAAAGGTCAAATTAAAAAGGCAAAAAAAGTTTTTGAAAGCTCAGAGAAATTACCAACAGATAGATGCCCAATGAAAAATTAATTTCTACAGAGCTCTCAAGAAACCTTCAATCCTTTGTCCAACCTGCCTATTCTTAAATACCTGTCTTTTAAAGACAGGGTATTTTAAGCTATGATAGAAATCAAAACTAAAGATCTTACATCCAGATTTGAAAAATATTCAAAATCCACAATCTGAATAATTCTGAAAGTAACTCAATATTCCTTGAGGCATCCCACAAAAACATGAGGATTTTTAAAACTGCATTTTCCTCTAGAAACAGAATTGCAGCTTTAGGATGCACAACTTCCTATTTTCTTTGGTTAGGCTTTGCATCCTTGTTTCCTTTAAATAATAAAATAATAAACAAGATATTTGTCATGCAGTCCATGTCTGTGGTCTGATGGTAGTAAGCCAGCAAAGCCAAGACTGAGGGATCCCACCAGTTCGAGTCCTGCTTGGTGCTGAGAATTGCTGCTCACGGCCAGCAGCACATCCCTCCATCCCAAGACACCCAGCTGTCTATGTGGGCTGATGACAAGAAACTGAGCTTAGAGCAACCTTAGTTAACGTCACTGGGAGATTGGTTTAGCTCTCAGTTTAAGAGTTGGGAAGTGGCAGTTGAGATCAATATGCATAGAACAGGCGTATTTTTTGATCTCTTTTTTTTCTTGAGCTGAATATTTGAATATAAAATCTGATCTTACATATGAGCTCAACTGTGGAAGTGTAATGCAATAGCATTTAAAAATAGTGGCTGCCAAGAAGCAAATTAACACAGAGGAAAACCGTTTAGAGGTGTTTGGCGATGGTTTTCACCAGGCAGGCTATGCACAGTTTTTAAATACAGTAGGTTAGCATTTCCAAAGGGCAAAGAGAGATGAAGAATAAAGGACAATCTTTTGTCACTTCCAGGCATGTGATCTTTGTGGATGCTCATTTGCAGTTGGAGAGCCCAAGCAGTGCTATCTTTCAGTCAGGTCTTGCTATACTCTTGAATTTTTCTTAAAGTGTCATAACAGAAAATTGACATTAAGAAAATACCTATTTATGTGCTTTTTAAAAAGGAAATAAATTCCATATCAAGCTTTTATTTTGATTTCCATATCAAGCTGTTTATGGCTTTGACAAACAATGCAGATATTTGAAACCTGCCCAGAACATGTTCAAGAGCTGTACTGCTGTAGATTAATAGATTTGTAACATATTTTACTCAGATTTAGCTCTGCTCATATGCAGTGATGTATTTTTCCCCAAGAACAATACAGATAAAAGCTGAAGATTACAGTTTGTATTAGAGTGGGTATGCACAGATAAGGATATTTCTCTTTGTGGAAGATGAAAAAAGGAGAAGAGCCTAAGAACAACAAAGACGATCTTACACAGCAGGGAGTATATTTGATGACCTACAGTAAATATTATAAATGCCTGAAACTGCTTTTATATACATGTATTGCTTTGTAGTAGGCACTTTGTAGTATATATTTGCTATTCTCTTCCAATACAAATAAATATCAGGCTATAGGAGAGTTATAGAACCATAAGATTAGGATGATGAAAGTGTAACATTGACATTAAGTTACTGTCAAAGACCACAGTGGTCTAGCAAAGTAACACAGACTCCTCATTGATTTGCTTGCTACACTGATGGTTAGCACTGATGGAAGCAACTGATAGGTAGGTTAATTTGGGCAGCAAGTGTTAATTACTGAGTATGTTACAGTGGAATAGAACGTCATGGGGCAAATCAGCATAGCAATTAAAAAAAAACAAATGGGAACTTAAATGTAAAGTGAAGTTCTGAACTGCAGAATGAGTTTCTTTCTCTGGGCTCATACAGGAAGTTCAGACTACAAGATCCTACCAATAATTCAGAAATCTGTTTCTGGTCTATAAATCTCTGTCTAGGGACCAGTCTGAAGACATTTCACCTTTGTCTTAAATAATGGGCAGTAAAAGAGCCTTATCATTCCCAAAGCAAATTTCTCAGTGGTATAGGCTAGGCATCTAGATCCTTTTCTTTGCATTGTGGGATATTGTGAATCAATGAAAAGGGGACAGAAAGGAGCCTCTTAGTGCCTTCCAACTGTAGGACATCAAATGTCTCAGCTCTGTGAGAAAGCAACCTTACTTCTGAATTCACTGAACAGATCCTGTTCACTGGCAATGTGCTTCCAGCAATCTAGAAAGAGAGGGCAACATTTGAAGGCTCATGAGGAGGTGAAGGACTAGATGAATCAGTCTTAATTAAAAAAAAAAAAAATCATCAAGAGTGCTTAAGGATTTGAAGCACTATATTCCTAGGATTCCCAGTTCTGATAACCAGAAAATCATTATCAGGGCTCAGACATGGTAGCTCTGGATACATGTTGAAATCCCAGCAAATGAGCCCACCAGGGAATTTCATCCTTTCTGTTTGCACATATATTTTAAAACTAAATCACCTATGACCTTCTTTTTTGCATTTCAGAGTTTGCTGCTGTGCTGATCATATCCAGGCATGCTGCAGTGATAGGGGACCTTGTGTCCAGAGTTTAAATACCCTCCCCACTTGACTCCTGGGAAGAAGTTGAAGCTTGCCTTTCTTTGAGGCTGGTAGGAGATGACATGGTAACAAATGGGTTACAAATGGCGAGAGAAGGACAGGGTGAAATTGAGAGGAGTTAGGTATAAATGCCCATCTCTTTGGGCCATTGGCTCCTTTCAATAGCCCGTTCTTCTCCTCTGCCTTCTGAAGCAGCAGCAATATTACAGGCTGGCCCTGGCTGGATGCCAGGCACACACCAAAGCCTCTCTATCGCTCCTCTCCTCAGCTGGATAGGAAAGAGAAAAAAGAACAAAACAGTCATGGGTTGAGATGAGGACTGGGAGAGATCACTCACCAAATATCATAATGGGCAAAGCACACTCATCTTAGGGATGTTAACTGAATTTATTACTAACAAAATCAGAGCAGAAGGAGAAGTAAAATTAATCTTAAAAACACCTTGCCCCCACCCTTCCCTCCTTCCCAGCTCTACCTTCTACCTCTCAGCAGTGCAGGGAGACAGGGAATGGGGGTTGTGGTCAGTTCGTCACTCATTTCTGCTGGTGCTTAAGAAGAGGAGTCTTTCACCTGCTTCAGCATTGGGTCCCTCCCAGCGGGAGGAGGAAGTTCGCCTTCCACAAACTTCTCCCACATGAGTTCATCCCAAAGGCAACAGTTTCCTGTGAGCTGCTGCAAAGAAGGTCATTTTGCCATGGGCCACTGTTCTCCAGACACAGGCTGCTCCAGTGTGGGTCCCCTATGGGTTCACAAATCCTATCAAGAAACCTGCTCCATTGCAGGTTCCTCTCTTCATGGGTCTGCAGGTCCCTGCCAGGAGCCTGCTCTAGCATGAGGTTCCCAAGGATTTACAGATTCTTTTCAGGCATCCAGCTACTCTGGCATGGGTGTCCTCCATAGGATGAAGGTGGATCTCTGCATCCTTGTGGTCTTCCATGGTATTATCTTCCCCGTGGGCTGTAGGGGAATCTCAGCTCCACTGCCTGGAACGCCTCCTCTCCCTCCTTCACTGACCTTGGTGTCTGCAGTGTTATTCCTCTCACAAATTCTCACTCTTGCAGCTTTTCTCTAGCTGCAATTACCTCTGTGCAATAACTACTTTTTCCTTTTTAAATATGTTCCCACCATTTCTGGTTGGCCCAGAGTTGGCCTTTGGCAGGTCCATCCTGGAGCTGGTTGGCATTGGCTCTGTTGGATATGGAGAAAGCTTCTGGCAGCTTCTCACAGAAGCTACTCCTGTAAAACTCCATTACCAAAACCTGGCCATGCAAACCTTTTTGCTTTAACCTTTCACCAAAATAGGAGGTGAAACAGCCCCTAGCAGCCTTTATTGATTGTAGTCCTAAAAGTCACCAGCCTACTGGGATGAATACGTCTGTAAAGAAATGGGGAAGTGTCTGGGGGACTTTCCTTGTGACGGGAACAGAACTGAGGTCTCAGCGGAATTTTGGATGTCTCTGTGGAACATGCCACTCTGGTAAGCCAAACCCTCTGGAGGGGCACCTCCACAGAAGCCTGGAAGTAAAGCACTGTGAGATTTTATCATTTAGGTGTGATTGTATCTTGGCCGTGAAAATAACAGAGATGGCACAAATTAATCAGTTCCTGGTTTTTTTTCTGCTTAAGTTGGCATTGTATGAGAGAACAGAATACAATATTAGACCTGTAAGAAACATTAAATTCAAGTTTCTCTCTTCTTTTTTTTTTTAAGTTAATGACTTTATTCACAGTATAAGAATAACCATGAGTTTTACTAATAGTCTGAAAAAAGCTTGTAATTTATTTTCTAAATTTTAATGAAAGCTAAATGGTCACCAGCCAAAAAATCTTCATACTAATAATATTTAGTTTCTGGTTTAAAAGATGTATTTCTTTTTGAACCAGATCTGATCAACGCACACAGTGTCTTTTGCCAAAGATTTTATAAAATGCTTATCTTAAAATTGCCCAGATTTTTGATCAAATAATTTTGAAAAATGTATCTGGCTTTTTCTCACATTGGAGAAGGCTTTTCTCCATTTTCTCACTTCTCTGTTTTTCCTGTCCTTTTGATGATTCCTGACTTGAGAGCTCCATTTAAAGGCTTTGAGCATCCCAGAGCGTGGGAAGCCTTCTGGGGCTGCCGATACGCAGCAGAGTGCACGACCCTGCGACTGCTCCCTTCTCTTCTCGCCCACTGTGCAGCACAGGCTCCCAGACTTCTCCTGAAAAGTGTTGAGGCCCTGCCAGTTCTAGTCTGGGAGCTGGGTCTGTTTAGTACCTCTGAATACTAACTAGGTTGTTTTTACCCAACAGTAATATGTGACAAATTAAACAATATAAATTTTATCTTGATCTTAATTAAGGCACCAGCAATATTCCCATTAACTTCAGTGGGGCCAGGACTATATCAAATATTATTTAAACATTTATAATAGCATTAGATAATGGGGTTAGAATAATTAAGAGTCTATTGAAGAAATTTAGCTTGATGGTGGAAAGGCAAATTATGTCAAATGAACAGGAACTGTCGTTTATGGAGGCCTATTGAGATAGCCTTGTTTATTGAGGGAAGAGAGCGAAGCTCATAGAAATCTTTCAGGGGCAGAATCTGAAGGTCTTTTTGGGACTGAGAAAGAAGAGTGGGATTATTAAACAGATGTGTGAGGTGGGAACAGTGTTTTTCACCATCACACAGACTCAGCAGTCAAGAGTACCTGAAAATTAATTTTCGATCTGCAAAATGAGATCCTAGAATCAGTGTAGGCTGTTTCAATTAGGTCTGTGCAGATAGACAAAATTAATGGGTCAAATTAGTAATTAATGGCGTTAATATATCAATCACTTTTCTAATAAAAGTGTCTGAAATGAGTCAGGGGAAAAAAATCTAATAATTAATTTGGAAACTGCTATGATGCTCCAATTGATTTGGGGCTGGGAAAAAAAGGAGACTAATTAGTAAGGATCAAAAAACACTATCACATTTAGTCCCCCAAATGGAGAGGAAAATTAAACAGAGGTGGGATTGAAATATCATTTTTTATCCTCTTATGAAGATTGGGATTGTCAACTGTAGTAGAATCCTATTTTTTATTTTAGAAGCTCTATATCTTGTCCTTCCTCACTTCTACTCATGTGCAAGGTCATGTCAACTCAGTAAGGAAACAAGTGGCTCTGTGTGTGCATGTTCTAGTTTTCTCCTTAATCCAGAACTTTAAATGTTAAGAAGCTCTTTTGTCTCTTTTCTGCCATGATAAAATGATGAACTAGCATAAAAGCAATAAATGTAGCTTTTTCCCCCCAAAAAGCATGCTCATTTCAACACAAAATGAAGGTATTAGTCTAAGTGATCTCTCCTAGACTGCTCAGTGGACAGGAAGTGAAAGAGAGAAGTCATTACATCAAAGTGTCTATATTCATAAAAATAGGTTGTATGTGAATTTTTTAATTTTCAGAGGAAATTGTTGAAACTTGTGTGTGTGCTCATTTTTTGAATAAAATGTACTTATTGAATACACTGGTGGAGCTGCAAAAAACATAAGTTCATGAGGATTAAAAAAATATAAACCTGGGACTTTCATTGGGAGTTTTTTTACTGGCCAGATAGTGCTGCTGAGCTTGGCTTGGTCAACCTCTGTGTTATTGAACAAAAGTGCACGGCAATTGCTATGAAAAATTATTCTTGTTTTGCCTTTCCCCTCTCTGCCAATATGAAAACCAGCTACCAAATAAGCAAGAAAGAACCACAATTCCTTTCAACAAAAAATCAAGATTGAACCACCTCTTCCTTGCAAGAGATTGTCTACCAAAACAATTCACAGAATTAGACCTGCTTTAGCTGATACCCTAAAGCTATGAATGAAAGGCAGTAGTTAAAAGTACTTGAAATAAAAAGAAAATCAAAACAAGTGCAAGCTATCTCAATGCTTTTGAAAATGGGACTCTTAAACAGAATGTGGACAAGTCTGTTATCTACCATTACTTTAAAACTGTAGCATGGAAGCTGCTTCATGGGAAGCTGAGATGTAAGTATTGCTGTACAAATGCTAAATATCAAGGAAGCATTAGAGGAGTGGAACTGATCAGGTGACTGAGAATTCATACTATGGTTGTTCACGGTATTTCAGGGGATCCAAGTAACCCTAAAAAGCTTTTCAGATAAGAAATGCTCTTTCCTTGCAGTAGGAGTAGCTATTCTCTGTTTTACCATGAATTAAACTTACTCACTGTACACCTTTCCTCTTCTTGGTAATGTCAGTTTTAATGACACATGCACCAGTGTTGGTGGTTGTGTTCTTTGCTATATTAAAGTTTTCCTTCTATTTATTCCAGGCCACTGCTGCTGGGCAGGATGTGACAAGCATGCTGGTTTGCAAGGCTGTGGTGTACACAGAAGAGTGATTTCATTCAAACAAGAAGTTGTTGCTAGGTAGGTATTTTATTAGCACTCATGCAGAGTAGCAATTTGCTGTAGTCTGCAATTTTACATTTTTAAAGTACACTTAAAACTAGATCCCTGAACAGTGGACCAATAAGTTGGAAAACACATTTGGACTTCTGAAGAAATGCACTAGTCAAGAAATAAACTAAGCCAAAAATACAAAGGACAATATTTCAAATAGCAAATGGTAGTATGGTGTTTAATAATTTGTCCTTTTTAAAAGATATATTTCTCATATATAGATTCCTTATTCTCTTTGTTCCTTGTAAATTTACTGGTACAGTCTATCACTTTAATTGCTCTTCTCTGTGTTGTTTTTTTGGCTTTTTTTCCTGATTCTAGTCTGTCTCCTGCTCTGTTCTGTCTTAAGATGCACAGACCAGAACTGCAAGCACATTTAAAATATGGGTGGAGCAAGGTGTCCCCAGTGGCAAAATTATTTTCTTGGTTTAGTTTGTGACTGTCTTTACTAATGACACCCAGCATTTTATGACTGATGTCGCAAACTTAACTGAGAATTGCAAAGAGCTGTTACTGATGGCTCCATTACAATTTCCAGTAGTGGAAATTGTTCTGAATACAGCATCAGGTCAGCAAAGTTTAGGTCATTCTTCCCCTGATACATAACTTGGCAGTGATCCACATGGAAGCTCACTGGCTCCTGAGTGTTGTGCACACTCCCTGGATTGGCTTTTGAAGTTCCTTATGGTCAGTGTGGCAGCTGACTGTCTGAAAAAGGCCCTGCTGTTATCCATACACTGCATTCTCTAGACCATTGGCAAAGATGTTGACTATGGTTCTAATGTCTAGGGGTTCCAGAGTTTTACACTGATGTGCCTTGCATATGCTTATCTATGCATTTTGTCACAAAACTCTTTTTAATTATATTAACTATTTATTCTGTTTTATTCAATTTTAAATGTATTTGTGGTGTAAGTCCATGGTTCTTTCAGACTTTAAATGCTTTTTCTCTCATTTATTTCTAAAATATTTACAGATAGTTTGGTTTAGTAGTTAATCTTATGAAAGCATTTTCTCCTGTGAAAGGCTATCAATTTCTTTAGATCCCAGGGCTAGCAAACAGACTATGGACAGACATGAAACTTGCAAACAAAATTTGACTTTTGTGAAAATTGAAAATGCCAAGCATCTCCCTTTTCTGTCTCAGTTTGGGCATTGTGTGACATGCCCCTATCCTGGCAACTGAAGTAATACAGAGAGAGACTCATTTGATAGTGTCTCTTTTGCCTGGAGATAGAAAAGCATTTTTCCAATTTGTTACTTTTTTTACTGTCATTTATTCTGCAATTATATAAAATGTGCTCTTGGACCTGTTCTTCTTTGGAAAGTGTCAGTCTGTGAATGACATTTCCAGAGCATACCTCAGTCCAGTGATTTATTGAGGCAATATATCATCCAAGTACAGTCCTCTAACCATGTTTTTCTCACCAGATGATACCATCCAAAGAGAAGAAAATCTGAGTCACTGTTTAGTTGTGTAATAAAGGTATGTCAGGAAGCAAGACGCTTCTGAAACACTAAGTGTGTTTGCCTCGAGGTATGCTGGCATCCCTGCACCTTCTTTCACAAGCATGTAAGTGAGCTGAAAAGGCCTCCATTCCTGGTCGCTAAGGTCTTGGTCTCCTTGACGACTAAACTTTTCAAAGATTACATGAAAAATGTTTTCTTTACCCCTCGAGCTGTTTTAATGCTTTAAAATGTCAAGGAAAAGATCCTTTTGTCCCAAGAGTAAGGAAGAGGTAGTAATGGAGAAGGAACAGAATATTTCAAAAACATGTTTACAGAGTAATAGAGTAATATAGCACCACAGGACAGCCCAGACAGAATGCCCTCAAAAGGGATGATCTGCATTTAAACTTGTTAATGCCAATACATTGCTTCAGAATAGATTTGGCTTTTGGTTGAAAAATGAAACTTTTCACCTTTAATTTGCCTCACTAAATTCAGCAAAGGTTGGTAACAGCAGTGACATGCTTTATGGCTGCTACTGCATAATAAAATTCATAGGGTTTCAGTATTGTTTTCTTGGTGTTTTTTGTTGGAATCATGGAGTTGTGTTAGCTGGCAGTCAGAACCACTGTTTGGGTCAGGATTTAGGGTGCTTTTGCTTCTGTGGTGTACTAATTTAGGTATTGCTGAAGCAATGGGATGGTTGAAATAATTACTATTGTGTGTTCCATAACAAGCTAAATATCCCTGCGCTCACTGCTTGGCATGAACATTCACATGCAGGGGCACTCCCTAATAGGACATTGCCAAAGGTGTAGGAGAGAAAAGAGTAAAATATTAGTGGAAGCAGAGACATCAAGGTGTTTAAGAAGTAAGCCTGGACAACAGTAGGCCCTGGCCAGAACTGCATTGTGGAGCCAGCTCTTCTAATGGGTAGTGGAGCCTGCAGCACTCCCCAGTAAGTGAGACCTTCCCAAGCAGTAACTTGGAGGGCTGATAGGGAGAGAAGGGACATTGCTTGTTTTTGTGACCGGGAAACAGAAGAATTGAAAATGCAGGGAGTCAAAAAAAGGATGCTGCACTGAGGAACCAACAGGCACCACAACTTTGGGCTTCTTTTCCATCAGGGTTTGCATCCAATCAAGGGAAGCTTGTGGTAGACTCTTTTTCGTAAGTGGTTGCCAGTGCTTCAAATGGCCTTCATTTGAACCTGTATTTACAGAGGTGGATTAAGGTGATTAAGAAGGTGGTGGTGAGGAAAACAGCTGAAGGGAAAGTTTTGCTTGGGGTTCAATATTTGTAAACTTGGGGGAAGCCTCTGTTGTCTATAACCCACAGGTCCATCTGT
Source organism: Anthoscopus minutus (assembly GCA_013399455.1). NCBI lineage: Eukaryota > Metazoa > Chordata > Aves > Passeriformes > Paridae > Anthoscopus > Anthoscopus minutus. The sequence goes on along the minus strand of VWYI01040094.1, from coordinate 9,112 downwards.
GGGAACAGTAACCTCATCTCACTGTTTATTTTCCATATTACTTGCCTATTGGTTTATCTCAGATTATCGCTACAACTTTGTGACTTCATTTTTGCTAGTCTCCAGATGCTGAGAGTTCCAAAATAAACTGAAGTTTTTTGTAACTTCTTTAGATGAAGGGCCACGGTCCAAGATCTAGGAACAGGAAGACAGGTGAAGGGTGTAAAGTACATGAATAATAGTGAATTTGCTCATCTGCATGATGCTGTCTTTTTTGGTTGGTTGTTTGGTTGTTGTTATTTGTGTTTTCAGTTCACGTTTGTCTTGTTCTGTGTATATAATGAAAGCTGGCATAATTTCATTGGCAGTTGTAGTCCATTGTCTGAAAGACGACTGCTGTAATTTTTTTACTGATACATTGGCTCCTAACTTGCTCAAATACAATAATTCAGGTTAGTGGAGTGCCACCCACTGGGTAAACAATGAACCCTTGCAGATCCTATTGCACAAGATGTATGATAGACTGATGGCAACTAATTCTGCTATAAGAAGTTGATTTTCAATCAAAGTAAAATTTGTTGATGATTCTTTCTTTCGCAAACCGGACTGATCAGACACCTAGATTTGGTTGATGGCTACATTCAATGTAGAGTCATAGAATCATTAAAGTTGGAAAATAACTTTAACCATAAACCCAGTGCTGCCAATTCCACCACCAAATCATGTCCCTAACTTGCAGAGTTCAAGTAACTCGTTCCCCTTATCCAGATACTTGCTAAAGAGATTAGCAGGCCTGTCTCCAACACTGAGCCTGAGGAGCACCCCTTGTGATTGTCTGCCAGCTGGATCTAATTCATCACTCTCTGGGCCTGGCCATCCAGGATGTTTTTTACTCGGCAAAGTGTTTGCCTATGCAAGCTGTGAGAAGCCAGTTCTCCAGGAGAATGATAGAGGCAGTGATATCAAAGGCTTTACTAGTCCAGGTGAACAACATCCACAACCTTTCCCTCATCCACTGTGGATCACCTTGTAATAGAAGGAGATCAGGTTAGTCAAGCAGGACTTGCCTTTCACAAACTCATGCTGTCTGGGCCTGATCCCCTGTCCTATGTGTGCTGTGTGATGGCATTCAAGATGTGCTACATAATCTCCCTGGCACTGACTTCATGCTGGCAGGGGTGTAGCTGCCTGGGTCCTCCTTCCTGCACTTCTTGTAGATGGGTGTTGTTTTGTTAACCTCATGTCAGCCGGGACCTCCCCAATGAGCCAGGACTGCTGATTAATGATTGAAAGTGCTTGGTGAGCATTTTGACCTGGTGCCTCAGTACCGTTGTGGGATCCATTTATACCCAAAAATGTGTTAGTATCTAAATGGTGTAGCAAGTCACCACTGATGTCTGGGGGTTCCTTTCTTCTCCTGTCCCTGTCTTCCAGCTCAGGAACATGGAAGCTGCATAGCAGGAGGACAACAGGTCTTACTGTTAAAGACTGAGGCAAAGAAGGCATTCAGCCTTTTCTTCATCCTTTGTCATTCTGTTTCCCCCTGCATCCAATGAAAGATATCCAGGAACTTTTTGAATATAGATTGAATTCTGGATTTTTAAATAGTCTATACTGTGCTTTTTTTCAGTTCAATGTGATTCTAGAGTCAACTGATAGGTCTTGGTTCTGCTCATGCCTTTTAATGTTGAGACCTGTATTTCATGAATCACTATTCAAACCAAAGTAAATCACTTCTGTTTAAATCTATACAATCTGCATATTGCCCCATCATGCTCAGCAATTCTGGGCTCATCCACTCCTCTTTCCACAGATTCTGGTTCAGTTCAGAGTATTGGTCTTTGATTTCTTTTGATCGACATATTTGAGAGAGACTTGGATTCTCTCATAATAGGTTGTAACAAACTGAAAGTTTTATGTAATCACTGGTGCCCCACACTGGACCCACAAGCTGATGAGACCAACTGCCTGTGAGATACTAAAGTCTTTGTGGTATGAATATTATCAGAGGGCAGATACCATGTTTCATCTGTTAACTTCTGGTCTGCAGCAGTAATTTTTTGGCTCTAGAAGATATTTATTTGCCATCTGAGTAAGAAACTGGGGATACGTGGGACTACTTCATTTAAAGGATTGCCGAGGAATTCCCATTTTGATGCCTTAAGTGAATAACCATGACTTTGTCAAATAAGATTCTGGCCTCTTGGAGTTTTTTTGTAGGTGACTGAGCCCTGCTCTAACCACACGTAAGAGTTAATAGCCTCTGCATCTTATTAATTAACTATTTAAAGCTCTTGAACAAACATGCCTTTTCAGGGAGCATAAACTCATCTGACAGGCTGCTGAGAGCAGATATCTTTCTGCAGTTGGTACAGGTAAATCCTGTCCTATTCCTTGCCATTCTAATGCTCTAGCAACATTCCAGCATTTTATTTACAACTTTGAGAGGAAGATGTTCGACTGGGATGTAGCAGCATGTCTGTATGACACCCACATTTATTTTGGGAACCCAGAAACAACACAATTGGCATGTTCAACTTGTCCTCAAATGCCTCCACCATAATAACCTGTTTGCCAAGCTGGAAAAATGTAAATGTGATCAGACGGTTGTGGAATTTGTGGGCTATGAAATTGCCCTTGGGGATGAACTAGGGAAGGTTCTTCATGAGACTGCTGCTGTGGTTGGCAGACTTCCTTTGGGAGATATGTGAAGGATGTTGTGTCTGTGGCTCAGAGTCCTCTGACAAATTTCACACACATTTACCCAAAATGCAGAGATCTGAATGGGATGAATCAGAGCCTGCATAGCAGTCTCACTACTCCCTCTGTTTAGGACAGTGCACACATTTTGTTTGGATAAACTCAACAAAACCCATAAAGAACCAAACAATGTTTTCTGTTGTTCATGGAATCTCTTGCTTTTTCAGTGTTGTCCACGTTTTCCCCTGTGCTGTAGAAGATCATGCCAAAATTTGGGGTGGGATTTTCAGAGGGAAAATATAAATAAATGTGTAGTAGCAGAGAAGCTGTTATCTAATATGCTGCCCTTTATAAGGAGTTACAGTCTCTACTTTGGTGTTCTGGAGTATTGCATGAAAGCATCTATAATAATTGACTTAGTGAGACTCTGGGACAAGCGAGGGGTCGAGGGCAAAGTGAATTACCTTTCCTTGTGTTTTCTGGATTTCCACTCCTACTGCACTATTCACTCTGTTGAATATTTTCTCCATATTTCATTTGAAGCCTGTGTGGCTTCAGGAGAGATAAACACACACACATGTTGCTGGTATCTTGTCTCCTCAGTAGGACTTCATTGAAAAATGTTCACTGTTTTCTAGGACATCACATTGCTCATAAGCCCCCACCTTCTTCTCACTCCTCTGCCAGAATTTTCCACCTGTGCAGGAACCATCAGACTGTGCAGTTGGGAGCATGGGAAGATAAGCCTTTTTTTTTTTTTTCCGTTTTGGTAGCTTTGATATTCTGAGTGGAAGAAGTTTGAGAATCCCTGAAGGAGGGGAAGTGTCACTCTGAATATGGCTGTATTGGGAGTTGCTCATGCTTCACATCAATTTACATCTGGTTTAAAGTCCTCTGAAAGGGTTATGGGGTTTATCTGATAGAGACAGAGGGTAAAAATCTTCTACGTCTGAATTGCTGATTGATTGCATACAGTGGTGCAACAAATAATTCTTATTATGACTCATAATTCACCTATGGGGTTTCCCGTGAGGCTTGAGAATAGATTTATGTGGGTTGCTTGACTTTCCTTTTCACCTCTGCTTAGGAAAGGGAAAAAATTCCCATCTATATCATTGTTTTCAGAGAGTTACTTCTTGTATGGAACTATTAAAGCCATGTTTCCAGTATATAAAAACTGTCTGGTTTATACTGCTGTGACGTGGAAAGCTATTACCTCTGTTCTGTGTATCCGTCTTTCTCAATATAAGCTGTGCAGCAAGGGACCCTGCCCCACTTACAGAAAACCTGTAAAACAAGGCATATTACTGCTTATCTACAAGCACTTCATGTCACAAGGAAATTCTCTGTCTGATTAACACACAAGTATTAACTCCTTCACTGCTACTGACACTGGAAACTGAGCTGGCTGTAGCAATTAAGTACTTTTGTAACTCTGCCATTCTACTCCTCAATAAAGACATTGTTCTCCTCAGAATTCTCTTTTTGCTCATTTGCTTGATACACCTTAAGCTTTTCATTAATTTAAGCATCTTCGTTGCCTTTTGGTGAAGTGATAATAAAATTACAAATGAAGTAGCAAAATCATTCAGCTAAAAAGTGATTATTGTTTCTTCTGTGCCTTTAATCAATAACATTTATCTCTGAAAGATAATCATATAATGGACTTTATTAGTAACTAGTGGATGGGCGTGGCTCCTTTTATGGCTAATGGGTGATCTAAGAGGTGTCAAAGGGAGAATAATACCTGCCAAAGACAGCATCAAAAGCCTGGGAATATACTTGTGTTCATCTCTTTTTCTCTAATTACCTCACTGATCGTTCACTGTAGATTAGATTGTATCTCGTTGCCTTGTTGGAGGTACGCTGGAGCTGCAACACTAAAAAACCTCCAGGAGACATTTTCTCTGAGTCCTCACTTTCACTGTGAAAATGGACAGTGTCATATATTCCTCTCCTGCTGCTGGACAGTACAGCTTAACAGACCATAGGAGTAGCCAGTCTACTTTATGCCTAATGTTTTAATTTTCTTGAAAGGAGCAAAGCTTAAGGAAAGCATAACTTCTCTTTTCACAACTAGTGCACTAGGAAGTAAATGGAGAGGGTGCTTCCTAATCTCCCCTTATAAATCCTTATAATCTCTTCCTTATAAACAAAATTTCGTGGTAAAACTTGAGGGGCAGCAACGGTTTTACTCTAAACAAGGGCTGGCTTACAGTTTTAATCTATGCTTGCTTCTGAATGGGAAGGATGAATCAATAGCACAGGTATAAGAACCTACATCAATGAAAAAGCAGACCCTTCTCTATCTCCCCTTATGTCTTCTGAACAGGAAAGCCAGGGAATGAATACTCAGTGTGATTGTTCTCCACAGCTCATTCCTGAACCATCTTTGTGACTCGTTGGGACATAAAAAAGATTTTCTCCAGTCAGTTCCACTGAAGACTTAAAGCCATACATTGGAGTTTTGACATGAGAGTAAAGGTTTGTTTAAAATGCAAGGATTCCTTGGCTGATACCCACAGGATCATAAGCATTTAGGTGCCTGTAGGTCTGTTTTGCTATTTTGGTTTTGGGTTAAAGTGACTGTAAGGTAAAGTGACTTAACCCATTGTGAGGTTTGCCTCTTTTATTCAGCTGTCTCAACAGCCTTGAAGAAGGCATTAACTGCTGGAAAAGAGTCGTATCTTGTTCCAGAATTCTCCATAAAATGCAGCCCACAAAATTTCCTAAAGCTTTTTTATTTTAATGAAACCTGCAAGTTTTCAAGGCAAGGTGAAATGGAAAAGGCAATTACTGCTGAAATTCAACAACTACAGAGATCTGTAGTCCCATTCCTGTTAGGTACATGCTCTGTCCACATGAAACTACCAGCTTCTACATTCAGAGGTCTGCTGAGTCAAAAGACTGTGAGCCTAATTGCAAAAAATGCTCAAACCTGCCTATGAAGTCATTGCACCTACATATAATAAACAGAAAGACAATTAACTTTTCATAATTTAAGCATATTTCTCTCCTTGATCTGAGAGTACCCCACCAAATGCTTCCTGTTCTCGTTAAATAGCAAGAGGCACAGAGGCACTACAAGGTGATGCTGGGGAAGTGAGGGGAGTTTGCCATCTCTCTGGTTTTCTTGTTCTAGGTCACATAGTGAGCCAGTAGTTCAAACTTGGAGTTGAACTCTAGTCACTTGACCCTTACCTACTTGCTTTAAACAGTATACAGTGGAAAAATGTCTGAAAATGAATGCAAAGGGAAACAAAACCAGGCAGTTTACTGTCTCTGCTCACAAATGCCTGTAAAACACGCAAACTTCATAACTGGAAGGTGGCCAGTGAAGATTTTTTACCATTAAGATTACAAAGGCATTGCTGTTTTCTCCTGAAGTTTGCCCAGAAATCATGGCTTTCCTTTCTTTGCCTGATAACTCAGCTGCACTGTGAGTTTGTGTGGATAACATGAAAAGTTTACACAAGCATCCCTCCTCCTGCTCTAGCTCTCCTGCCTCTGATCCTGTCACTTGCTTCCTGCCTGCTGTTCATCCCTGGCCTGTGCTTCCTACTAGCTGTTCTCTCTGTGACCCCCATCACACCTCTGACTCCCTATTGCTTCTGCCTCTGTTTTTTTCAAGTTGTCAAATAAAACTTGTTTTCAGCCCTAATCACACCATAAAACAAATCCTCAGGTAACTAACTGACTCTTTCTCTAGGATATAGATAATTTCAGTGCTTGGTTAGTTCATGAAAATATTGTGTATACTTTCATAGTGTATATGCCCATCAAAGAGAGATTTCTTGCCAGGGAAATGAGCATTCTATCTGTCTTAAAAACACTCCTGTGCAATGCCTGATCTCCATTAGCTTTAATGGACAAAATATAAACCAATGGCAACAGATAAAGTAACGCTTTAACTATGGCCTTACAAAATAGCTGTGATCACCTGCTGTGCTTGTGTAGCAGTCATAGCAGTAAAGAAGTATCCCAAAGAGTAGTGCATAAGGTAGAGAGGATAGATGAACATTGTGATGCCTCCTGACTGCTGATGCATCATTTTACACTAGGTCACACCTCAGTAGGTCAGGCAGAGCAGCCACATGGGAGGAGGTGCATGTTATGTCCACAGGGTAATGAAGAGGTTAAAGTTGTTCTTCAAGTTCAGGGTGTGACCCATGAGGTGTCATATTAACACATCTAATACCTGTACATTAGTATGAGCAGAACAAGTAAAAACCTGCTTAAGAGAAATTAAATTAAGCAGTTGAAGGAAACAGTCATTTTAATAAGGAGCTTCTATACAAAAAAAAAAATAATCCTGATGGTTCATTATCTATTTATTCCTTTCAGTCACTCAATTTTATTTTATCCTTCATAAAATTGAAAAGGAGACAAAATCAAGTCTTAAAAACATAATGATGCCATGGTTTTATGTAAACAAAACTGTTGGAATGTAGGACTGAATGCCTAAATTCTCAGTCTCTAATATTTTAGCTTTCTCTTTATTCAACTCAAAAGTATTTTAACAGTCATGAGATGATATTGCAGTGGTTTTGCTAAGGTAAGTAACAAGCTTTTGTGCAGATTTGTAGATGTTTCAGAACTTAACATACTGAAATAATGCAAAAAGCCACGATTTCATCAAAACTCTTCCTGTTGTCATGCGTTACTGGACATGTAGTCCCACTGATGTGAGTTGCACAAGATAAAAGACCCAGAAGTTAAATGGAGCCCTCTGGAGAGAGGATATCATTTTCCACTGCCTTGTGGTCCTCCCCACTGCTGCACAGGCACTGTACACGGCTCAGGGCTGCATGCTGCCTTCAGGTAATAATTTTCCAGAGGAGTAATGCTAGCACTCTCGAAAAGCAGTCTTGAAAGTTAGTTAGTGTTACATAAACACGCTTGAAAGTCTCACATCACTTTCTCCTAATCTTCCTAATCTTCTCCATGTTTGTTTCAGAGGCTTAATGTTGACCTGGGCTCTGAAGAGGCACACGGGGAGAGGCAGCATCAGGAGAGGATGACTGAGGAGAGATTTTGTGAAGTTTCACCTTCTCTGAACTGGGATAATTATGAAGTTATATCAGTTTGCCATGGCTGAAATTCTGACCCAGATGAACAGAAATGCAAATTGGATATGAAAACCCAAACTTAGCATACTTGCCTTTATGCATGAAGGAGCACCTGGTAAAGGGATGGAGGGAAAAGTCCTTGAAGCTGGTGAGAATCCCCCTGTCGATCTGCTGCTTCCTCTGTGGTGCTGCAGCAGAGGCATAGGGCACTTGGCCTTATATTGCTCCAGCAGATTTGTTCAGGAAAAAGATTGTTCTATTTCGCAAAGTTAATATTCATCAAATGTTAATGAAAATACATAACAAATAATTATGACAAACACACCATCTGATTAAGATGAAAGAGGATGACAATTCTTGTGAATTTTTAATCTAAAAAAATAAAGAACATTACATTAATAAGACTTAATTATATCATTAAATATTTAAATTTACTTCCATAGTAGATTTTATTTTTATTTAACATATTTTGTTTTTAAATATTGCTAACATTTTTATGAGATTTGTTCATAAAACACATAAACAGATATGGTTTTGTGCGAGAAGAGGAATTTTAATGTCATATGTTCATTATATTGATCACAATTTCAACTTTATTTATCTTTTTAAAAAGCTAATAGAATCCCTTCACAATTTATTACAATTCACAATATCTCCAGCTATAGATAAATATTTAATAGTGTTACTAATGCATCATGCACACAGTATTTATTAATTAGAAAATATGAATTACTAGTTGTACATTTCAATAATTTGCATTTAAAATTAATGCTACATTTTTCCAGGAAACTGTGATTAACTTTGGCAATCTGACTTCGGCTGTCTGAAGACAGGCAACCAAAAGTTCATACTGCAAACCTAGCTGTCACTCCACAAGGCTGTGACCGACGAGAGAGGAGGACTCTGAATATGAGAAGGATGCCACCAGAGAGATGCCAAATGTACCCTGCAACACAGGCTTCCAAGAGAAGGAGAAAAAAAAGACAAAGTTTCAGTGCTCCCCAGTTTTCCTTGATAAAGCCAAAGAGCAGATTTGACAATGTGGTTCTGCCACGTAGTTCTAGGTATAAAAGTCACTCAGGTATCTTTCTTTGTCTATCCAGCAGCTTTAGGGAGCAGACTGCTTGGCTTTCCTAGGCAGGACAGGTGGCTGAGGGGGGCAGGACTGGGGGGCAGGAGGTGGGGCAGAGCTGGCTGATGAAAAGGAGTTCTGATGGTGCTCCAGGAAGCCAATGATAAAGATTCAAGTTCAGTTTCTCCTACTGTGTCAAAACCATGCAAGGTATCCTGAGACTTGTTCCTCCAAGATACTTGTTTAATATGAAAGCAAGGTTTTTAGGTCAGGAGTTAGATTGTAACTTTAC